>CABFWB010000914.1:145635-177975 GCA_902151455.1 Timema bartmani
AAATATTGATTATAACAATTTTTTTATACACTTTTTTTAAAACACCCAATTAAAATCTCACATGAAAGAGCTATTCAAGACCTTTCCAAAAACACTTGAATCGTTTCTTTAGGTGCCCAGGTTACTGAAATATTCAATGTTAAAGTTAACAAGATGGTGACAAAATTGGTCGAAATCGCAAATTTTGCACCTCTGTAACTTCATAAATAAAAAAGATATGGACATGAAATTTTACATAGGCATATATCTCAAGTGGTTCTTTCACTATGCCAAATTTTAAAAAAATTAAAAAATGTGAGGTTGAGGACCTTGTTGACTTGACATAGAATGACCCTGAAGCAGGTTATATTTCTTTTATTACGTCACCACATCATCATGTGCTTAGTAGTTTTGCCCTTTATTTATAGTTCAAAAGTTACTAAAAATAATTCTCTCTTCTTCTGCTTTGCAAATATGTTTGGCCAAGTAAACAAGAGAAGTGAAGTTATATCGCCTATCAAACGTAAAGAACATATTTTTGAGGCGAATAAAAACGAATATGTTTTATTATTAACTTATGAGCTGTCATAAAGGTAATGTAGTTACTGTAACCGGACTATATTATTACAGCAAGATCCTGAAAGGAAAGATCTTTTGTAAAATAAGCAACGAATATATTTATCTATCATCATTGATAGCATTCTACTCTATTATCACTGTTATTGTATAGGTGTAGATAATATCCATCGAAAATGACAGCTGTAGGTTTCATCACTTGACTATAAATATGATGGATTCAGGTGGGAATGTAAGTAACGTGAGAAAATACACCTTTTTTTCTGTTTTTATAGCAACTATTTTTTTCTTGCCAAAATAAACTATTTCTTCAGTAGAAACACATAGTTTAATTTTCCTCACATAGTGATAGCTGTTGAATATCTGTCATGAACATAGCAGCATTAGATGAGAAACTTTTTAAATGAAGAGAAAAAGTTGTCATTAAATTCCAAAGACACCCTTGACAAATATTTAAAAACTGTTGATATCACCACGTGAAGAAAATTAAACTTTATGTTTGTACTGGAGCAATATTTGATTTATTTTGACCAAAAAAAGGTATTTTGTTAAAATAAAAGCCTGTAAAGTAATACATTTTAAATCGCGCTCCCTGCCCTACCATCTTAAATTTATTACAATTATTATTTAGCACCGCGTCTTACTAACCGTTCGGGTTATACGCTTAAGTACTAATTACACTAATGGATTAGGAATTGGAGAAGGTTGAACTTAGAGGAAGTGAACCAGCATTTGCGTGGAGGTAGAGTGGAAAACCGTTTAGGGAAAACCACCCCGAGTTCACCCGACTGAAATTCGAACCTCTATCTCCCCGTCCTCGGTGGTCTAGCTCAACACGACTGGCGCGTTAGCCAACTACGCCACCGAGGCGGATCTACAACCTTAAAGAAGCTACGATTGTTCGAATAAGCCCAGAAGCACGTCTAGGGAACGTTACCGTGAAGACTACTGTGTGGCTTAACGCCGGTAGGGAGACCGTTGCTCTGTCATTTGACAAGGCTGTCAAAACTTGGAGGAGCTAAACCCAGTTCTCGGTTGTATCGACCATCGTAGAACCCACCGAGGAGGCAAGGATGTGCGAACTCTCTGTAGCTAAGAGGACAATAGGGCTCACGTCTCCTCTGGAGAAACACATCAACAAACCTCATCTAATTAAAATCAACATTTTGCTTGAACAGTTGTTTATACTTTTAATAAATACATATAATCCTACTAGCAAAGCTGTTACATTAATATGTGTGACAAGATTAGAATATAAAATGGAATAGACTTTGGCATTTTGTATTAAATCTCTGTTGATAAAATTAAACTTTACAGATACAATTAAGAACTAAATACGTGAAATGATGTACTATTAGTTATTAGTACGGTATTAATATTCTGTTAGCAAAAAAGAGCTATCAGTATAATCCGGGCACGGACTTCGATGATCTAAAAGTTATAAAAATTAACTTCAAACTTATAAAAAATTGAACAAAAATTTTTAATGAATGCACACAACTAAATCGAACACATACTTTACAAATTAAAAACTAATACATATATATATATGTATTAGTTTTTAATTTAATTTTTGTTGTAGAAATATATATTTTACAGGTCTTTTTTTTTGTCATTTTAGAATCTAAGGTAACGTTTCTTGGTTTGCGTCAATTTTTGGTCATTTTAAGGCATTCATGTTGAATAAGTATGATTTTTAATACTATCGATATTTTATAAATGGTAAAAATATATTTTTTTCCAACCCATTTGCCTGAATGAGAAGATAATGCAATGCAGGTGATGAACTTTGTATCCTATTTGCGTGTTTAATTATAAAATACACTTTCCTGGTGAGATACTAAAACAAAGATAAAAGGGGTTGCGTTGGGAGGGGATGATTATTACTTGTATAGCAGATATTTGTAAATCATTGTTATATTTAACATAGCTCAAGAGTTGTTAAAAGCTTTTCTTTGCATTCTACATTTTGTGAATTGTGTGTTTGATTTAGTCATGTGTATTTATTACAAGTTTTTGTTCATATACTTAGGTTATCAAAATCCGGGCATAGGGGTTATAACTTAAACCGCGGCTCCTTCAGCCTCACTCAGTTCTTAACCTTGTCGCACGAGTTTTAGGACTCTGAGTTTTGAGGGTAAGCAAGCTGATGAAACTCTGGAATAATAAGAGAATGCAAAGTCCTTCTTCTCCTTGTTTATGTAACCGGCATGTCTTTAGAAGTGCTGCTTTCTTAAGGATATAACCAACTCGACGGATCCGATAGAGTAGACGTGTATTTTAATGCGCTAAAACTTTAGATCGAGTGCTACTTTTGCAGGATTGAGTGCTTTTGCTCATCTCTATTTCTTTACTTCTACCTCATCTTCACATTATCAATTTGTGTTTATAAGTGTTTGCAATTTTATTAGTTATTAGTTAATTTTTGGTAAGATTCGACTGCAAAGTTAGAATTAAGTTCTCGTCATTTTTTCTTTGGGATCCAACACAACTTTCTACAGTTTTTATAAAACTTGGTAAACTTTACTGATACGAATTAGACGTAGCACGCTTCGGTGTTCGCGTGCTCTAACGCGCTACTCTCTCTCAGTATACTAGATTGCCGATGACGGGAAGTTTGAGGTTCGAATCTTGGTCGAATGTACTGAAGGTGGCTTTTCCAAAATAGTTTTTCATGCTCCCTCCAAGCAATTGTGGGCACACTTCCTATCAATATAACCTTCCCTAGCCCTAAAACCATTATCGTGATTAGTACATACGTGTATAACCTGAACGAGTAGTAAGACGCGGCGCTAAAAAAAATTGAGATGTATGTCTTTTACTTGCGCCAGTGGGCACGTGATAATTTCAAGCTCATTTGGTCTAGTTTGCTGGTGATGATTAGTTAGGCTGGGGTTAGAATCTAGGCCAGGTGTAGCTATCAAGTAAACGTGTGCGTAATTTAAGAGTAGCGCAGGTCATAGTTTTCAAAAATGTTGAAGTACAGAAGCAATCGCGTGATAGGTACTAGTAGTCTAAAATTAGCAAATTGAACAATGATTTTCTTTTCCTACGATCCAATTAAAAAGTATAATCTTGGTTTTGAATACAAGTTTGAAGGAGGTTTTTTTTAAATTAAATTTGCTTTATAGATATGTTCATAATTTAATTTATAGGGCCTAAATACACCAACTATTTTCCAAAAGTATTCCCAAATCAAGGATGAACGTATTGCGACCGTGCGATTACATCCTAATTTTCGTAGTAGATACTTTGCGGTTTATTTCGTGATAGTTGCCAATTTTTTAAGTAAGAGTTGATTTACTGGATTAATTACTAAAGAGCGTACAACCCGAACGGGTAGTAAGACGTGGTGCTAAATAATAATAATAATAATAAACTAAAGCATCGGCCGTGAATAGGGCAGAACGTACTTGGATCTCCTTTGCGAAGATAACCGCTTCACATTTTAAAGGGAAGGACATTCCTCGCTCACATGGAGATGAATGTGTTGAGATCCTTCCTCCCCCTATGACGCATGATCAGGTGATTCATAACGGGTTGATGACGCGCCTGCCGAGGAGTGTATGGAAAAAAAGGGGGGGTTGAGGGTTTTTTATTGGATCCCTACTGCGGGTTCGCTATGTTCTGGAGATTCCAAGCGATTAAGTAAGAAGGTTTCTATAATATTTGGTCCTAACTGACAATAGGAATTATGGGTCCAAAGGAAAGGCCTGACTGTGAATCCAAGGCGTGTGCACTACACTTTGGAAATATTAGATACGGTCCCATTTTCTTAGAATCTGACAGATAGAAAATATATTAAATCTACTTTCACGGATTCATACGTCAAGTCATGTTATCTTCAGATGCCATTTTGGGTAGATAGTATGAATACCTATAAAATAACAATTTTAATGTGGTAAATAGTTATCAATGTTGATATAAAAAAGTGGTATTTTATAAAATGCTCTTCCTGTTAAAATTAAACTGTAGTAAATATATTATTTAAGACCACCTCCCACCCCACGAATAACAATTGATTTAACTAGACGAATTTTCACCCCACCGTGATTCGAATCCCAGCTTTCCGTCACAGGCAAACCAGGTTCTAAGAGATTGATAACTAGACTGAGTACTCACCGATGCGTTTTGTAACGTTTGTGTTTATAAATATAACGTGATTGGTTTATCTTTACGCTTAGTTGTTTATGTTTGGCATTTAATTTCGTGTCTTTGCTATTTGTTTGTAATAATTTATTATTTCATAAATATATTATTATTATATTATTATTTCATTTATTTGTGGTATTCAACGAGCACTTTCGGAACCGATTGATTATATCAGCACACGACTTATAAACTAACTTAAACCTATAACAGACACAACATCCAGCCCCCGGCTGTTAATTCCTGACTATGAAAGGGGAAACACACATTTCACCTATTATAAATGTTTCGGCCATGCCAGGAATCGAACCTTAGACCCCTAGCTCAGTAGACGTACAGGATACCGACTTAGCTTAGGTATTAAACCACATCATATTATAGAATTAGTAATAAATATTTGAATATTTTATTTTAACCAATGTTATTATTAAAGGGGAAATTGAATTTTTTTTAAATAGCCATTTACTATTGCATTACAAAATAGTTTACATATTTCAATCATTGAATTTATTTTTTTATAATCGTGTTTGAATAAGTTTACGTGAATTCAGAATCTTACTATTTGTATATTGTTTAAAATGGGAAACATAATGATTTTTTATATTCTATTTTTATTGTTAATACAATAAGACCAAGCTATGTGTTAACTCATTCGTTATTTGTGATCTTACGTTTTTAATATATACATGTCTTTTTTTCTCACGCTTTATTTTCAGAAAATTAAAAAAATACTATTAAACTTACTGATCCATTACAAAACTCAGTCGTTTCAATCCAAACCGAGGAAAGCTGCAAGCGAAATTAATTTCTAAACATTTAAAAAGAAGGAATACAGCTTTATTTCTCCTTTCGACCAGAACATTTCTTAACATTAAATTTTTTAGTGGAAGTGTCGCAAAAAAAAAAAAAAAATGGTCGCTGTGTACTGACGCGTGAAACATGTTTTCAACTGCAGACAGCCGAGATTGTGGATGGTTTACCGGCCGCGTTTATCAATATAGGGCGTACATAGTAACAAAAGAAGACTGCGTCCGAAAACCTAACATTCGTCATTGATATATTTCCGACAGCCGTGGCGTTATTTTCCAGGACAGATGATTTGGACGTGAACTGTTAAGGCATGTTCAAAATAATAGCATAGCAGGGAAAATCCTGTGATTGTTGAAGAGCGTTCATAACAGCGTGGTGGTCACACGTCATGTCGAAGCGTGTTCCAAACAATGCCGCTTCGTGACTCGTGATGCTTCACTGTTAAAAAAATATTAAAGACTATCGGAAGCCTTCGCCGAAACCTCCGAAGAGGATGCGGTAGCTAGGATGCAGCTCATGACCTTCAACTCGCTGCTCATGTTCGACGTGGTGTTCGTGTTCTTCCTGTTCCTGGTGGGGGTCTCCTGCCTAGTGTACTACCTGCCCCCGAGGCGGCCCGAGGACTACTTACCGCCCCCGCCTCTGCCTCCCGTCAGGCACTACGTCACCGCCCCCAGCCGGGAGGACCGCCGAGCTCCCGTCCATGACGTCTAGCCACGGTAAGTCCACTTGCTCTTGATTGGTGTGTTTCAGATCTCAGAGCATCCCGAGGATTGGAAAACTTACCGCACAAATATGCTATTTCATTTTTTGTTTTTATTTAGCACATGCGTCATACTACCCGTTCGGGTTATACGCTCGAGTACTAATCACGCTGGCGGATTAGGAATTAGGAAGGCTGAATATATAGGAAGTTAACCCGCATTTTTGCGTAGGGAGAATGGAAAACAATTTGGACAAACACCCACCTCCCCTCCAGTTCACCCGAGCGAGGTTTGAACCTTGATCTCCCCGTCCTTGGTAGTCTAGCTCAACACTGTTTCATTTATAATTAGTATCCTTTAAATAATATATTTATGTATAGAGAAAGCACCGTCTCTTAACACCAGACGATCTACACGCATACAAACTAGCTGTGCTAATGCGTTAGGGATAAGCAAAGATGAATTTAGAGGAAGCGTACCCGCATTTGCGTGGAGGAAGAGTGGAAAGCCATTTAGAGAAAACCACCCACAATACACCTGACCGAGATTTGAGCCCCGTTCTATCATTAGTAGTCCAATCTATTGTGAAAGTAACGCCTAAGACCATATGGCCTCCAAAGCTGGTCAGAATAGCTATTATTTGAACTTTGGCCTCTCCTCTATCTTTCTCCAAAACATACCTTTTTTAAATTTTATCTTATTTTATTTCTTACTGACCCGATATGTACTACCGCATATGTATACTGGTTCTTACTGTTGGGGAAGAGAAAGGTATAATTTAGCAAAAGTATAGTCACATTTGCGCTGAAGGAGAGTTGTAAAACAATTTACGATAAAACATCTCGGCACACCCGACTTTGATTCAATCTTCGGCTTTCCTGTTTCCAGTAAAAGAGCCTATACTCTTCTGAGTACTCGAAGGGCGATGCGTTCGTACTTAGACAATAGATAAACTTTACTGATATAATAGTTATAGCTAAGTCCAAGCTTTTGGAATAGTTTCTTATTGTACCGATAGTACGCTCTCATGATAATGATTGACTTGCTATAAATTTAATACAGAAACATTGCCCGTGTTTACTGGTCATAAGTAATGAGCAGGGATTCAAACCGGAACCAGAACTGATAACCGAAATTAACAGTTTATTTTAAGTGACTGAAACGCTAAAAATAAATTGATTGAGAACCAGAACCGTAACTTAATTGGAATCGATATATATAGTTAGATTCAAAAAGGCTCTTATTGGTTCTTAAGTTATCTCTTAAAATTGCATTTTAATCCCTTCTTCTTTAATTTAATCTTATTTTTTAAATACTCTATTAATTTCCCTTTTCTCAGAATTTTTTTTCAAAGTTGGATGTATTCCTTTGTAATTTTTTTAACTTAATTTGTTGTAAGATATTTTAATGTATTTTTTCTATTTTTGAATCTTATAATGGTAACCAGCTATAAGATAAAAAAATTAAAAGAACCGAAACCTAATTAAGAATAAAAAAGAACAGGAACTTTAATTTTTTCTTTAACTGTAAACAGAACCGGAACCTTAAAATGTTCATTGGAAGAACCGGGACTAAAACCATAACCGTTAAATATTTTGGTTGGGCTCCCTGGGGATGAATAACCTTAGAGGCCAACAGACGCCAAGTCTACACCAACAATTTTCCAACTTTTTTTTACATAAAAAATAGTTTTTCTTTATTTTTGTTCTATGAAATATTTTGAAAAAAAAACAACACACGAATATGAATTGGCACAGCATTTTCTACACGCAGTGAATTATTGGATTTGTTTTACATTATTCCAGTCAAGATTATCCATTCCTTGTTTCAAACGTCACACGAAAACTGTACCAACGCTCTAGTGACTGAATACAGAAGCTGCCGTGGGCCAGCTTTGACAAGGCCCTCTCAAAGAAGTTACACCCAGCGTGATATGTCTCTCAAGGTCAATCCCCCCACTATTTCGGTGCGAGTTTTACTCTAGTGATTGGGGCCAGCCTGATCTGGCACGCTATACGTAAAAGGGGATCTATATTTTGTTTTTGCGTTTATGTGTCGCTTTTAGTATGTGTTAAGGCCCAAGAAGTAATATGACACGTGAAAATGATTAATTAAAATGAATAAAGTAGATTATTGATTAAAAACTAGTTTTTTAGTTTCTATTATTATTTAGCACCGCTTCTTACTACCCGTTCGGGTTATACGCTTAAGTACTAATTAAGCTAATGGATTAGGAATGGGGAAGGTTGAATTTATAGGAAGTGAACCCGCATTTGCGTGGAGGGAGAGTAGAAAACCATATAGGAAAAACCACCCCAGTTCACCCGACTGAGATTCGAACCTCGGTCTCCTCGTCCTCGGCAGTCAAGCTCAACACGACTAGCGCACTTAGCCAACTATGCCACCGAGGCGGGTAGTGTTTTAGTTAAAACTGCAATAAAAACTTGAAATTAAACGGTTAATAGCACATCAGTATAATAACTTTACATTTATCTAGGTGGATGGCAATAAAAAAAGTTTTTCTAATGCTTGGTTTGATAAGCAACTGTGGTTAACTTTGAGTGAAGAAAAACAGAGCTTATTTTGTTTTTATTTTTTATTATTTGGTGGTGAGGGGCTGTAAAGATCTTAACCATTTAATTAAAAGAATTAAAAAGCACGAGGGACATGCAATTCATTTGGAAAATGCACGTAAGTTTAAAACATCTGGAACAGTAAATATTGCATCACAGATAAATTACCGTGCTCAAAATGTCAGTCCAAAAACACAATAAACATGTGTCAAAAAATAAACATATATTAGTCAGATTAGTATAATGTTTAAAATACTGTGCTACTCATGAACTGGCATGAAAAGACAGACGCGCCCAACTTTGTGTACATGTAATGTCATCACTTGGTAAGTTAAATTCAAAACCTGTATTCTTTTATTTTTTCTGTTTATAGATTTGCTTAGTAATTTTATAATTCTAGTGATTTTTAAAAATTAGGAAAACTTAAATGAATTAAATTAAATTTAATATGTTAACAACTGGTCAGGAAAAAATCCCTACCGGTAAGCTTTGACCTGGCCCCGCCAAAAAAAAGATTTCTACCCCTGAATAACCTTACTTTAAACTACATCAGCGACTAAGAAGAAATTCTTTAAGAGTTTAAACAATGTTTGTAATGTTATTTTAATAAGTTGATAAGCGCCTGTCTCGATTTACTCTTCAGTAATTAAGGCCCTCCTACTTACCGTTGTGTACAAGGCACTCTATGAACTGAATATCCCTTCTTTGGTTCGCCTACCACCAGAATTGATTTCCAATGATTGGCTCATAGAACGGGAGAGAGAGACAGGGAAAGGTCCGAAGGTTAGACCCGCCCACCAATTAATTGATAGCATCTTCCGCCTTCTTGATTTCAATTTGCGCGTCATTTGCAGATTGTATTAGTCTAAGTAGCCTCGCGTTTATTATGCGGTTGCTGGACAGAACAATTTTCAGCTTTATAATTAACAATGATGCCAAATTATAGTAACAATAATACTTTTTAGGCTACTTTTACCATTTATAATATATCCCACAGTCATTACATTACCTAGAAACACTCTAGGGCAGTGACTGCCAAATTGTTGGTCGCAAGCCGATTTTATGGTAGCTTGAAAAAAGTTTTTGAAATGATAGAGAAAAAACATCATGAGATCAGCCCACAATCAAACCACACCGACCTAGCGACTGCCGTCTGTTGGCGTTGATAGTGCCAACATCTCTGAATATAGGGTTTTGTGTGGTAAGCTCAATAAACCCTCCGACCGTAAATATCAGTTTTTTAGACCGAAGCTGCTACTTTTTCATCCAAGTTGCTCTTCATTTGTCTTCAAGAGGCTGAGTTGATCTCGTTTCAGACGCCCAGAAAGTCTGGACCTTTGGATTTGTAGCACTAATACAACAAAGGCGGTTTATTGAAAAAAAGAGACAATGGAAAAACGAAAATAAAAAAATAATGAAAAAATAAGATGCCTAATGTACGGATAGGGGAATCGGGTTTCATTTTCGTGCTGTGAAATGGTCGTCATTGACGTTATCAATAGAAACCGGAAGCAAGCTCACCCTTCGCACGCGCCTCAACTATTAGAAATAGATAAGTTAAAGATAATGACATTCAATAATAAATTTTAAACAATTAGTAAAAATAACCTTGCTTTTCCCTGCCAATTTCATGTCAAAGCTAGATGGGTTAATTAAAGTTCTTCGTACTAAATAATGGGTCGCGGCGCTAAATACTTTGGGTTCTACTGCTCTAAAAAAGTTTTAAATCGTTTTAGAATAGGAACTTGGTTCTTTTTCGAAAGCATATCTCGTGCAGGGACCCAAAATATTAAACGTATAAAAGCGGAATATATTATTTAAAAATGTAAATTTATGTTCATAATATTTATTTATCTAAAAATAAAAACCCTTGTTAACAACGAAGCTGTTTTGATAAATAAAACTTTAAAAATCGAGCACTATGAATGACACTGGCATTCTAGTATCCGTTTCCCTATTTTGATTTATTGCATAATATAGGGTGAATCCTGAATTAATAAAATAAGTAGTTGCTTGCAATCTCTTGTTACATTAATTAAATAGATGCAAAAGTTTGAAAGAATGGAAGTAAGAAACAAGTCGTATCCAAATGAAAAGGTGCTTGAGTCAACTTTGTTTCTTGTCTAAGTCCCATGTTTTTGTAGTAAAGCCCAGCGTTAAGTCCAAATGTTTTGTTATTTTGGTCATAATCTTAAACTATAAACCTTTGTTTAGAACTCTCAACCACTTTTTTATGACATCGGGAAACCTGTATTAAAAGCGTTCATACGTTCGCCGACCAACGTAAATTATATTATGGCTTAATTGAAGTACCCGGCGTTGCTCTGGAGAACTGCTTTTGGTTTAAGTTGGAGGCGTAGGGAACTCCAAAAAAGGCATAGGTGTTTGCAGTTTCTATAAAAAAACTTTTTTTCGTCAAAATAAATCAAATAATTCTCCAGGACAAACATAGAGTTTAGTTTCCTTCACATGATGACTTCAACATTTCTTGAGTATCTGTCAAGGTTGTCCTGAAATTATTGACAACTTTTTATCTTAATTTAAAAAGTTTCTCGTCTAATACCGTTATGCCCATGACAGATATTCAACAACTGTTGATATAACTATGTGAAGAATATTAAATTCTCTTGTTTCTATTGAAGCAATGTTTTTATTTATTTTGACCAAAAAATGTTGTGATATAAAAAAAACCTTTTCTCGTGTTCTCTACACTCCCGCCTTAGTAATTGTACGTGAGAGGTAACTTTAAAATTTTAAATAACTTCGACGTTCACATGTTCTTACAAAGGGGCTACTAATTTTTAAAATTTCAGACCTCTGCGTGAGGTAGTTGTCTAGCAAGGATTGAGAGAGATAAACAAACTCTTTATTATAATTAATTTTATTGCGACTTCGCTCGTGAAAATGTGTAACTTTGTTATTACTATCTAAGTAAATGATTTTATTTAAAAAAAAATAGAATTGATTTGGGAGAACTCGAAGAAATTGCTACAAAAAGAAACTTTTGTTTTCAGAAATGAATATTTTATCTCCGCGTCTTACTACCTGTTCAGGCTATACATATGTATATTTACTCTAATGGGGTAGATACAAGGAAGGAAGCATTTGAGAGGTAATCTACCAGAATTTGCGTGGAATGAAAGTGGGAAACCATTTAGGAAAACCCTACCTTAGTAGATCCAACCGGGATTCGAACATCGATCTCCCCGTCATCAGCAGACCAGTCTAACACGAGTGTGTTGCCTTGGACCTTTCGGCGACTGAAGTTAGTCAGAATTTGATGTTTTCCCTTTGAATATTTTGTAATTTTAAGTTTTTTGTCACAACCTCTGGGTAAAAGCTTACATTTTAAACAAAATAATGAAAATCTATTTTATAGAACTCCGGGAATCACTTTCAAAAGAAATTGCTTCATGTTTTTAATATATAGACTTTTGTTTCCAAGTTGAGAAATGAACTTTATCTAACAACTGCTAACATTAATCATTTGACAAGTCTTCAATTTGCGAGGAGTTGGTCAATTTATATCTTCATTGTTTGATGAAAAATACTTTTTGAATGTATCTTGAAACATTAAGAAATATCCACTGATTCAATCTTTTTCACTCAAGTTATCTCACTGTTTTTCTTTGTCAGACATCCACTTAAAGTTTGAATGTGTGTGTGTATTTTTAATCACTGTTTGAAAACTATTTTAAATTACATAAATGCAATTAAATTTAAATTAAACGTTTGCGGAATTCAGTTTAAAAAACACTGTTCTAGGACATCACAGCTCTGAATAGGCACTCAACACTGTTTGTATAAAATAAAATACTATTTTCTTAGAAAGAATCTTATCTGAAAACCAGAAGAGCTACTGGATCTACTCTCACATATTCATACGTCAATTCATGTTATCTGCAGCTGTCACATTTGATAAATATTATCAATGTTGACCGCAAATATAAGTTTTTTTCCTTTTCTAAAAGTCTTTTCTTATTAAAATTGAACTGTACCATTTACTAATACAAGGAGTAGGCTAACGCCTGTACAATAAATCTTCCTTGAAATATGAGTGAAAATTACCTTTAGCGCGGAACGAATCCTGGCTAGCTCAGTGGCGCACTGAACTCAGGCTCCCGAGTTTGAGTCCCATAGCCAGGTGTCATTTTTCACATTTACGAAAATGTACTAATACACTAATACACTCGAATCGTCTAAGGAATACATTTAAAAATAAATAATTAATAGTACTTCTAATTTAGCTCACATTAAAGCGGTCAAAATTGACACCATCCATCAAATGAGACAGTTACAGGACACAGATTGGAGTATGGGTTAATCAAGTAGTAAATATAAAATATCAGAGAGGTTTTTACTATTATGATTCAATCGACTATAGATTTGTTCAAACCGTTTATCAAATCATAATAACTAGCATGCACTATGATGTGTTTTTTTATTGATTTTTCTTGATGAGACTTTAATTTTTGTTTAGTGAATTTCTCTTTATTACACAAGTTTCCCCCCTCGAAATAGTTTCGGCTTGATATGTATCTGCTCTGTCGTCACAGAAATACATTTACTGAACAAATCAAGTCAAATAGACATGGTGGCTTCCTACAAGGAAAAACTAGAAAACTCGGGGATTATTTTTTTATTTTATGAAAAACCTTGAAGTGTCAGGGAACTTTTGAGTAATAAGAAAAACCTGAAAGTGTCGAGAATTTTTTTGAAGCAAGGGGATAACTGAAAATGTCAGGGATTTTTTTTATGTTAGGGGAAACCTGGAAAGGCAAGAGACTTTTTTTAAGTTATTGAAAACATGGAAAGGTCAAGGAAATTTTTGATGGTATGGAAAATGTTAGGAATTTTTCGATGATTGGTGAAAAAAAAGAAAAGGAAATATCCGGGAATTTTTTGACAATAGGGAAAACTTAGAAATGTCGGGGGATTTGATGAAAACATAGGAACAATCTGAAAATTTAAATATGTTGGTTAGTGGCACATATTAATCTCGCATTTAAGCACTAAAATATAATATCAAAAATATTAACACTGGAAAAATAACTCATAAAGGTAATTATGTTTAGTAGCTTTTAGCCTATTTTTAATTTATCACCCGCCTCGGTGGCGTAGTTGGCTAACGCGCTAGTCGTGTTGAGCATCGATCGGCGAGGACGGGGAGATCAAGGTTCGAATCTCGGTCGGGTGAACTCGGGGTGGTTTTTCCTAAATGGTTTTCCACTCTCCCTCCACTCAAATGCGGGTTCACTTCCTCTAAATTCAATCTTCCCAAATCCTAATCCATCAGCGTAATTAATACTTAAGCGTGTAACCCGAACGGGTAGTAAGACGTAGTGCTAATTATTATTATTATTTAATTTATCATAAAGAGTAAGTATTATAATTGTAAAAAATGTGTTCTCGAGATTATTATGAATCCATAAGATTGTATATAGACCTGATTTAAAAAAAATTTAGGTTTTACAATTATATGTGTCTGTCTGTCTGTCTGTCCCTCTCTACCTGTAGGCTTACAGCCATAGCGGTTTGATGGATTTTATTCAAACTTTATTCAACCTTGAGGATAAATCGGGATTTCAATTTTATCCCTCAAATTAAGGGCATTTTACTGATGACTAATATTTTAAAATTATAAATAAAATAAAATGACTATAACGATTTTGCTCAAAATTTATATCTAAAGAGTATTATTATATTATGGAATTATTGAGATGTAATTGGTATTTATAGCTCCGTGATCGAGCGCCAATTATGGTATTACGGTCGCGCGTTGGGTGCCAATTATAGCGATATGGAATTATTCACCCCGCGATTGGGCGTCAATTATGATTATATGGAATTATTCACATATAATTTCCCCGCGATTGGGAGCCAATTATGATAATACGGAATGTTTTAGATATAATTGGTATTTATAGCCCCGTGGTCGAGCGCCAATTATGATATTACGGTATTATTATTATGTAATAAATACAACTGTTGATGTTGCACACAATTTATATGGGATGATTATATCTTCTCATACACTTTTATTTAAGATACAAACTATGTACTGTCTGTTTATGTGACTTTTCTCTTTCTGTCGTCGACACACACTCTATCTGTCGTCGGTGCACACTCTCTTGCCAATACCTTCTCTATATATATATGTTTACTCTATCTATTTCACCGGCACTCTTTATATATTCATACGCACACGCAGCTTATATGCGACGTGGCCTCTTGCCCCTTGTGCCCCTTGGACCTATCGTGGTCCACCAATTAAGGGCGTTCCTGCGACAGTTGTTTTGAAGGTTAGCTTCCTATTGGATATAGGGAGCTGGCTTCTCTTGCTTGCTTGGTAAATACTTCGGAAACATACGATACTTTAAAGAAAAATACCTTCATCCATGACTTTTTAAATAAATGAGAGCGGTCCAAATCAATATCGTTACAGTATTTAATATAATTGTCAAAATAGGATGTAGTTTTTTGAGAAAAAATAATATAATGATATTTTACTGACTTTTTTAATCACTAATTTCAATAGACTAAATGAAAACGTGTGTATGATTGTGTACCACCATTTAATATTTTTATTACCAATCTTGATATTCCATTGGCTATATTAACTTAAACATAAGTAAACTTCGTGAAAAAGGCATTGATTATAATTGAGTAATGAACAATATAACATATTGATGGCCCAATAGAGTAAAGAACAATTTAACATATTGATGGCCCAATATCACATGCTTACATTTTTAGGGTGCCTGGTTTGTATCCCATATTGATAATATAGTTGAAGCATATAATAAACAATCCAACTTGTAGCAAATATATGAAGTTTACGTATAGGCCTAATCCTAATGAGTTAAGGCGAAGATGTAGGGAATGCGATCAAAGGCCAGGGCTTCTGCAGTTTTTACAGCAAAACATGTTTTTTGTATAAATAAATAAAATATTGCCTTAGTAGAAACATAGGCTTTAGTTTTACAAACTTGTTGATATCAACAGTTGTTGAATATCTGTCATGAGCATAGCGGCATTTGATGAAAAACTTTTTAAATGCAGAGAAAAAGTTCTCATTAAGTTCAATGACACCCTGGACAGATACTCAACAACTGTTGAGGTCACCGGGGGAAGAAAATTTAAACATGTACTAGAGCAATATTTAATTTATTTTGACAAAAAAAAAGTTTTTCTATAAAAATTGTAAAAATACTGGGCTTCTCTCGCGTTCCCTACATCCCCACCTCAAATGCTTTTTTTTTAAATAACAATACACATTTGTGACAGGTAAGAATTCATGTTTATATGAACACGTCTTGACAACATAAAATAATAATGTTTCAACTGTTAATACCATTGAAATTGTCGTTTTAAATAAACTTGAAATCATGAAGTGGAAAAATGTACGGTACATTTTATTTGTTCCTCTCGTTCAACTTTTTATGATTACTTTTTTGAAAACATTTGTGGTAGAAAATAGATGAAATAAAGGTAGAAATGCTACTAACTTAAGGTTGGAAATGCGCTAAATCAAGGTACTGGTTTAAATGGATGTTCTCTAAAGATTTCTCGTATCCAACTATTTTACAACCTGAAGCGAACATAGTACACTCGTATTATATAAATATTTTTCTTGTTGTTCTAGAGTTCGTTTATTTTTAGCGTTTTTAGTGATATAATCTAAGGGTTTAATATATAGAATGTAGGAAAAAATACACCTGCATTAGTTTTGAGAGGGAATGGTCAATCTACAATGATAAGTAGGGTTTTTATGTCCTAAAAAAATCAAATATAATCACTTTGACTTTTTAATACATACCCTACCTTGACTAACTTCGCCTGAAAATATTGTATAAAATGTATATGATATAATTTGTTTTAAAAATATATAGCGCCTATTCATTATTGTCACTGCCCGGTTCTTACTAATGACGTTTGCCCATCCCAACCCTAGGATAAGGATTGATGGATATCAAGTTCTTAAAAGATTATAGAAGGCATTGGGTTATTTTCTTTAAACTTTTATAATAAAATGAGTATGAATTATAAAAGGATATTTACAAGCTAAACAGGAATCAAGTATAACCACTACGAGCAAGTCTTTGTCCCATCCTAAAATCCCACGAGCCTTTTATGCCCTTTAGTCCCTGTATGAGTTGTAGCCCTGAACCCTTAACACGTTCTTTACCAACATGGGTAACTCCGAAAAACTGCCCGAGACTGTTCCCTTGTAACTTTCAATAGGTCTGTCAACAAGACTAACCTCTAACAAGACTGTAACAAGAATGAAACGTATGATCGTTCCTTAAAACTTCACACATCTTCCACTACATAAGCGCATTCCAGCTGTAAGGAGTGAGTGATATGTTGATATAGGAGTGATGAGTGATGTGTGGAAATAGGAGTAATGAGTGATGTACGGAGATAGGAGTAATGAGTGATGTGTGGAGATAGGAGTGAAGAGTGATGTGTGAGCTCCTCAACATGCACGCACCCTAAGTATGTGACAATTTCTTACTCACCTCTACAAAACACAGGTATAGGCATTTGCACGTTCAACTAAAATAATTTTAACGGTTGACTCTACAATATAAAACATATTTATTTATATACGGCATAAACATTTACCTATTGGTTATTATTATTACTACTATTATTACTATTTTGCTAGTCAATTTTATTTATTTTTCTTTTTTTTATCGATTTTGTTTTTAAAATCTTACTAGCACCACGTCTTACTACCCGTTTGGGCTGTAAGCGTATATTAATTTAATGTATTTGGGATATGGTAGACTTAGTATAGAGAAAGTGTACCCGTATTCTCTTGGAGCAAGGGTAGAAAACCATTTAGTAAAAATCACCCTCAGTACACCTGGCCGATATTCGAACCTCGTTCTCCCCGAACACCGAAGTGGGTGGATAATTTTTTTAATACGCCTAAAATATGGTTTATACATGCCCTAAAAGATTAAAATCCCTAAATATTCAATGATCTATATTAATAAAATGAAAAGTGTGTCTGTAGTGAGCGTTGCGCGATATCTACCACAGGCAGAAGGCTGAAATTTTAAAAGTAGTATCCCCTGTGCACGAACGTGTGCACCTAGAAGCCGGAATTTTGATTTTTTAAGTTAATTAATAGCCTGATCCTAAACAATAAAATGAAGAGTTTTTTCTCTGTTTGTTTGAAACAAACCAAAGCGCTGCCCTAAGTAACATTGCCATATATAGCGTGGTTACCCCAGGCAACGCCGGCTACTTCTGCTAATATTCAATATAACAAAAACCTATTTAGTTTTCTGGCATCTAAAAAGATATTTATATTCAGTTCAGCAATAAAATCAAGTTAAGAATAAAAATATTATTCATGAATATCCTACCCCCTAGTAATAATTGAAAATCCACCAATTTGCACCTGGCCAAGATTCGAGCTCTTAAATTTTCCGTTACTGGCGATGAAGTATCTTGAAAACCTGGCGTCTAGAACCGTGTGATCACTGGTCCGGGCCTTTAATTGTTCAGTCAAATTAGGATAGGTGCTGCCGCGTATAGTCACCAATTTATTAATAAATCCAAAACTGGCGTTTATAAGTGTATGCATGATATTGAAGCAATGAGCCGTGATATATCCTTGACAGAAACAATAAAGCACACATTTTTATTAAATCGTTTAGTTGCCGCGTGAACGCGTTCGTGTTTGCGCTTCAAGAGGAACTAACTACAAAAATAGCTCAACAACCAAATGGTGTAATGTGTTTGACGTTTACTCCCTACCTCGTTTAAGTTGGGATTGTAGGGGACGTGAGAAAAGGTCGATGCTTTTTCTGTTTTTATAGCAAAAGTTTTTTTTTGTCAAAAATAAATAAAATATTGCTCCAGTAGAAACATAAAGCTTAATTTTCTTCACATGTTGTTATCGATATGTTGTTGAGTGTCCTTCATGACTCATGAGTACAGCAACATTAGATGAGAAACTTTTTAAATGAAGAGAAAAAGTTGTCATTAAATTCTAGGACATTCTTGACAGATATTAAACAACAGTTGGCATCGCCATGTGAAGAAAATTAAACTCTATAGGTTTTTGGACTGAAGAAATATTAGATGTATCTTTACCCAAAAAATGTTTTATAATAATATAAAAACTGCAAAAGCACTTACTTTTTCTCGTGTCCCGTATACTCCCATCTTTAGAACGTTGCTTACGTACCTGTGACGTAGCGGCGAGGATATGATTACCCATGTTAATATATTTACGTTTTATTCGGTGAGTTATTTTTTGGATCTTGAAGGGTTTTTTTTTCAGACTTTTTTTTTTAAAATCCTCTACACCTCAGGCTATTTGGTCTATTCGTAAAATGTCGAGTAAGAGTCTTCATTGCAGGATGAAAATTGAAAAAGCCCGTGGTAGAATATGTCTATCTATAATAGGAAACAAGAAAAAAGTAATTTGAAATGCAAAACACTACTATCCATGCGCAAATAGTAGAGTGATTTTTTACAATAGTCAGAGAAAGGATGTAGGTATGAAGAAGGTAAGATTTGAGAAGTATTGTATAAACGTTTGTGTATGGAGAAAGATATATATCTTTTAACCTGCTATATCTCGATACAGACTCGAATCCTCAACCTTTGCTTCAAGAGCTGAACCAGACTAGACGAGTTTGACATTTAGTCCCCGTGACCACCGATGCAAATACTCTTTTTTTTTAGACATAAATAAAGGCTTCTTATTTGAACTTATTCTGACTGGGGGGCCACGCAGACAAAGGCGTCAGTCTTGTTATACTTACCAAAAACTGAGGCTGGAATCCCATCTTGTTGATCTAAGTCCCCCTCTCCTAAATGGTTTCTTTCTCTGCGCGACTGCGGGCACACTTTCTTCTAGATTCCACCTTTTGAGTATTGGATAAGAAGTGAGACACAAAGCACAAGCGGGAAAGAGGGAGTGTCTTTTAAGAGAGTCTTTCTATGACTACCTGACTATAAGTAGAGACAAAGCGTATTAACGTAGCTACAGTCCAATTTTCATGGACAGGGCCTTTTACATTATTTATTATTATTATTATTTAGCACCGTGTCTTACTACCCGTTCGGGCTATACGCTTAAATACTAATTACGATAATGGATTAGGAATTGGGAAGGTTGCATTTAGAGGAAGTGAACCCGCATTTACGTGAAGAGAGAGAGTGGAAATCCATTTAAGGAAATAAACATTCTCAGTTTACTAGACTGAGATTCGAACCTTGATCTCCCCGTTTTCAGCAGTTTATTTCAAAACGAAACTAGCGCGTTATTCAATCACGCCACCGAGGTGGGTGGCCTTTTACAACAACAACTTTTTTTTTTGAACATTGGTAACATTTTACTGTATTATTATATTATTAGTGTGTTTTATATATAATGATTATACAATCAATACCTATATTATTATTAGCACCGCGTCTTACTACCCGTTCGGGTTATACACACGCTAATGTGTAATGGTAGGGTGATTGTGAGATGAAATGGAGGACCTACAGTTTAACGTGGAATCCGAACCACGGTGGAGGCCTGGCATTCTTCACATTCACAAGTTGTGATTAATACACGTCTTGTCAGAGCTGAAGGAAGGGTTTGGCAATCAGATAAATCTGTGCCTGGACCGAGGATTGAGCCCCGGAACCCCAGCACAGAAGTCCGACACCTTACCCCTAGACCACCAGGTCACCCAATACCTATAAAACAATATATGTATATGTATATATATATATATTTATAAATTGACGGCTGCAAATTGCTTGACTTGACATATGAATGTCTGAAAGTATATATATTTTATTTTATTGTTTAGCTCAGCTTCTCCCTACGTGCTCCGACTATATGGATATGTGTATTAATCACGCTAATGTGTTATTAATGATGAAGGTTAAATGTATAAGAAGTTTACACACATTTACGGGAGTGAAACTATAAAATCATTAAGGAAAACCCACCCTCAGCACACCTGACCGGGATTCAAACACCGGTATCTCCGTCATTGACAGTCTGGTCTAACGTGATAGATATGCCTTAGGCTTGATCTAGTAACTTTTATAACTTTAGGATATTTTTTTTACACTATAAAATATAATCAGTAATTAGGATTGCCAATTTTTTTATTTAAAAAATTTACATCTGCGAAAGGAATAGCAATAACATATAATGTTTTCCGCTTGTGTTGTAATTTTATGCTTGTAAAATTTAATTGTCGTTATTGAATGTTCATATATTAAGGCTCTGGTTCAAGGGCTCCTTCGTTCTAAAAAGTTTGGGAATCTCTGCGCCCTACTTGGTTCTCCCTCAAGATGGGACGATTCGTTCTCAATAGCATTCACAAGCCCACTCGAGATTTGACGCACATTTACGTTCTCCTATCTACACCGTCAATATCGCATTGTGTTGAATCTCTTGACTCTAGTAGCGCTCCCGACGCGAGGGAGAAGAACTAAAAACAACGATAGGTAGATAAACGAATGCCTTGAAGTGGTTCCATTTCCAGGTTAAATAATATCCTCCCCTCCTGCCCTTGTTTGGCTCGGTTAGAAGTGTTCACTGGCGTTTGATCCTCCTCTTTACTCATTGTTTTACCCTTCGAATAGTTTTCATGTCGACTTGTTTTAAGTGTTAGGGGGTTGGTTTACGAGGGGAGAGGGAAGTGATGTTTCCGAAGCTACGGTCGGCCATTAGTAATCAGACCCGGGCAAATAGAGCGGAGAGAAGTGTAACATTTTATCTATCGATCCTATGAATGGGCAACGTTCGATAACGCTTCTGGTTTCACTTGCACTCGTTCCCCCCCACCTCGTCATCTCTTTTCCATTTTTCTTTCCCTCACTTGTCTGTGTGTGTGTCCCCGTTGTTTGAGGGGCTAGAACGGTCGATGATACTTCTAGGATTTGCCTGTTCGATTCCAGTTAATGCAGACAAAGACATTTATTATTTGTATCAAAAATATCTTGCTATAAAGTGTTTACAGAACTGGAGGTGGCGGGGAAAATTTACACCCCTCCCCTCCCCCTTCCCCGGAATACATTTGACCCTCTATGCCTTTTAGATTAGTTCTGCTTTTGATATTCTCGGAAATTGAGACTAAAACCGCCACCCTTCTTTCTCTCTCTTTCTCTCGCTCTCTTTCTCTCTCTCGATCTCTCTCTCTCTCTATATATATATATATATATATNTCTCTTTCTCTCTCTCTCTCTCTCTCTCTATATATATATATATATACACACCATAATACCGGTACCATATATATAGGCCTATATGTAGAGAAAGAGAGAATGTACACATTTTGGTCAAAATACATACATTTATTTGAAAGTTATATTGGCGAGAGCTTACTTTAAACTTGCTACTTTTTTTTAACTTCACACTTGTTCGATTTCAGTAACTCATTTTGAATGGTTCCCAAGAGATACTTTTGTACATAGCCGTTGGGATTTTTGAAGAAAGATACGGTTGATATATGTTTGTTTAACGTGTATCTTCTATTAACTAGATACATTTCAAAAGTATTTTTCCTCCTGATTGTTTTGAAATTACCACCTCCTGTATTCTTAATTCACCGACGTCGCCTACTTGGGGATTTTGAAGCTGTTTTGCAAAGTGTTTTGCATCTTAACTTGACACACCTAATCAGTCACACTTATTACATTTAGAGATCAATGTATGAAATAGAAAAAGAAGAAAGGAAATAAGCATTTTACCTTGTGAGGCCTCTAATTTACCTCCTTATAACAATTCCCATATTCCACTGACGAGTACAAACACCCACTCTACTCTTTGCACATCTAAATATTGAATAGCTTTTCAAAAATTACCTACTAACCGCTTCCTATTATAGATAGACATATACTTCCTCGGACTTTTTTCAATCTACATCCCAGCAGGAAGATTCCTACAGGCCATTTTTGTGAATAAACCAATTGGCCCAAGCTGTTAACGATTTAAAAAAAATGCGTTTACAAAAAAAAAACTTCTTTAAGATCAATAACTTTGTGAGGATTTAAGATTTTTTTTAGATTCATTCAAAGATTGATGGTTTTTGTTTCAACGTTATATTTTTGAAACTCACCGAATAAAACGTAAATACGTTACCCATGGGAAATACTATCTATACTTACCGTGACGTCACAGATAGGCAACGTCCTTAATGTAAGGATGTATCAAAACCTACCCCTCCATCACAATTTAAAAACAACTCCAAACCGCTTCGGTGGCTGCATAGTCTAACGCGCTACACTAGCAGTAGACTAGACTACCGATGACGAGTTAATCAAGGTTCGAATCTTGGTTGGATATACTGAGGAATTTTTTTCTAAGATGGTTGTCCACTCTCCCTCTACTTAGATGTGAGTACACTTCCAATAAATATAACCTCCCTAATCTCTAAAACCATCAACGTAATTAGTACATACGCATATAACCCGCACATGTAGTAAGACACGGTTCTTAAAAAAACTCTACAAAAAGCTTCCAAAGGCATTCAATTGTTTTTTTTAAGTTCTGACACCCCTTTTCTCCCTCTCTTGCTTGGTGGGTGAAACAGTCCCCGACCCTCTCTCTTGCCGGTTTTATTCACAATTCTTACTCCTCCAACCCCCTCACCCATTTTCAGACAAAAAAGATTCAGACGTCACTGTTGATATGCAAATTAGTAAACGCCCAGACGCTAGGGCTGGGTGTGGGATGGCGATTTTATAGTCCTGGGTTAAGTTCGTTTGTAAGTTGTGTGCTGATATAACAAGTGTATAGAAACTGCACTTTAAACACCCAGAAAATAATAATAATAATAATAGTAATAAAACGTATTTATTTGGGCGAAGTTAAGGCCAGCGCTTTTTCTTACACTTAACCCTTAATGGTGTTTGAACAGAGCTAACGTTGAGAAAAATCTGTAAGATAGCGTTTGTGTCGCTGAGGAAAAGGTGAAAGTGGATGCTACCGTTCCGTTCTGTTGAGAACCAAAAAACCTATCTTCGTCACCGATGGAGTGGTTGGAATGTCTTGTTATGAAGTTTTGGTGGTGGTTAGGGAGGTTGGGGGAGGGTTAGCAGGTAGACAGTCTTCTCTGGCTATTATAAATGAAAACTGTAAGTCAGGGACCGAATTAAACCATCGGTTCATTTTTAAAGTTAACCTTAACTTGATTTAAACACTAAGTTCATTTAGTTTATTCAACCGATTAATGGTGGTTAAATTATTATCTCTACATAATGTCGAATATGAGTATTTGTTAATTAAGGTTATAGCCTCATTTACATATTATTTTAATTAAAAAATAACATCTGGACACGGGAATTGAACTTGGGACCTACAAACTATGTTTTGATAATTGTTATACAACTAATTAGTTACGCCTGGACAAAGGGGAGAAAATACATTAGAAAAAATATTTTACGAGAAAGGACATACAAAAGTTTGATTGAAAATGTAGGCCTATATGTGGGCTATGATTGTGGAGGTGGATAATTGATGTAGACATTCTGTGCACAAATGCACATATTGTTAGTGTCTATTTGGACACGTCTGTAACCTGAACCAGCTAATACAGTAGTGGCTCTCAAATTATGTTACGTGATGCCATTTTAGGTTGTCGGTGCTATTATTTTTTTAACTTTTTTTTAGCGCCGCGTGTCTTACTACCTGTTCAGGTTATACGCCTTTGTACTAATTACTTTAATCTTAAATTTAGGACAGACACAAAATCAATCCCCCGGCCGTCAATTCATCACTGTGAAATGATAAATGATAAATTTCTTGGTCATGCCAGGAATCGAGCCCGGGATCCTTAGCTCCGTAGGTGGACGCATTACCAACGTAGCTAAGCTTAATAATATTCTAGTATGCTTTTTTTTCTAAGTTATATCCATAGTCAGATTTATAAAAAAAAAATTTTTTACAAAAGGGCTAATTTGTTTTTAAAAAAAGATGGGGAGGGTGCATAGCATAGACTTTCTCGCTACTGTAAATAAAAAAGATATATTTACTTAAAACTCGTAAGATATTTGAAACGAGATAATATGTATTGTTGCACATTCTACCAAAGAACATAAACGAATCAATATACACTATTTGAGAAAAGAGGAATATCACACCCACAGAGCATTACAGCAATTTCCAAATTTAAAGACTTCCGTAATATATACATATATATTTATATGTATATATTATATAAATGTATTACATATATATACAATACATATACAGTATATATGTCGTAGTCGATTTGGAAAAACCGGCTTATTGCAAAAGACGCCCTCAATTTACAATGAGCCAGGTAAATTGGTAAATAATATTATATTTGCTTATCAGCCTGACAACTTTTAAGCTTATTGTAATGAGCCCATACAATCTTAGGTTATTAAGGAAATGCACCTTTATTCACTCAATCAGTCTAGTTGATTCCAGGCTTATTGCTATAAGAAATATACGCGTTTACAAGTATATTATGACACTTAACATTGTCAATTCACACTTTTCACATAACACTTTTATTTATTGCCACACGGTAAACTTCTGTGACATTTTGATGCGCACAGTTAGTTTGTCTTCTCACAGACACACTTTTTCCTTTGACTCTGTTTTTTGTGTTGTTTTTTTTTAGACTATACACTTGCAACTGGCAGCCCTGACCCCCAAAATTTGATTCCTTAATCACAGATTAACAAACAGTTAGGTCTACATATTTATTTGGGATGTCTTTATAAATTTGTGTGCCAGAAATCTAGAGGTCACTTCTATTAGACTGGGTTGTAATATATTTATGAGATTTTATTAGTAAATTTTTTACGACTTTAATTTGTTTGTTTTGTCTGGCTTCTCACAGCATACCATAAGGAATAATTGTACGTTCCACAGTTTGGGAACCGCTGCTGTAGAATTTTTAATAAGCCTTCACAATCTTGGGCTTATTGCAATATGCCTGGAATCAATTAAGCTGATTGAGCGAACAAAGATGCATTTCCTTAATAGCTTAAAGCTGTATGAGCTTATTGCAATAAGCCTAAAAATTATCAGGCTGGTAAGCAAATATAATATTATTTTCCACACGTTTTCGGATTCAGGTGGTCATGAAACGTTGACATTCATCGAAATCTCGAGTTTGATTTTTTTTCACAATTACTATTTTTTCTCAACCAAAGAGGTGTGAGAAGGTAAAAAGTAACATTATATATTAATATATTAACCTACAAATTTCATCTCATGGCCAATATGACTAAAAAGTAATCTATATTTATTTATTTAACATAATATGCACTTGTGCATACATATTAACGTCTCACGGTGTCTTATTTGTTCAAGGTCATTCTTAAAATTATTTTCTAAAATGTTTTGCTAAATAGTTAATAAGTGGTTTACAGCGTCCTGGTAAAACATTTATATGGTCCGCAGCTAAATAAAGGTTGGTAACTTCTGCTTTAAAAATCATATCCAAGAAATTATTAAAAATTAATAAAAATGGCTCAAACGGCAGCATAAAGCTATCATGAATCAACGATAGAGTGTGTTTCTGATTGTTATTAAATGGCCAACGATTTTACACATCTATTACCGACTAAATCTTAAAATATGAGCGATAAATGACCCTAACACAGGATTAGCCCTAAATAGTTGGAGGTTTCTGATTTTGTTCCAGATTTCAAAAGAATTTTCAAAATAAAGTTAATCATTTAAGTTAAATAACATAATATAGGTATGAAGTCATGTCACCAACTTATTAGCGGTTTTGGCTTTCCGAGTTTCTTCGTAAAAGCGTTTCATTTTTTTGGAATGCTTATGGCTTTTTCCCTTTACATCTCTTCTGTCGTCTCTAAACTTTTGTGGAGCAATTTTTTTATAGTAAAATTGTTTTCCCACTATTATTACACTACACACATCCCTAAAGACATTAATCATCAATGTTGCACTTGCCACACTGACTTGAAAATGGTGGAGGGCCCGATAACAATTCCTAAAGAGAGATGCTGATGGGTCAAGGCGATAAGCTTTACAAACATGCCAAAACCACTGGTGACATATTTATGGTTTCAAGGACTAACAGCTAGTGACTTGGAGTGAGAAAGGATGAGATGTCTGCTCTACTCTGACCAGGCCGTTCTCTTTCGGCTATTGCGGGGCTGCATCAGATATATTTTCAAAATCCGGGGGCAAAATATGAAGCACCTCAGCTCGTATCAATTTTCATGAGTTTAAGATTGAATATTAATGTGAATGAAGTACCGTTATAAAGTTAAAAGAAATCAACATTAATTGATTTATTTCCCCCATTTATTACACACGTTTATGTATACAAAATAATTAATTGAATATTGCATTTATTTGGCAATTTTTACGCATTTAATTGAAGGTTCATTGAAATAATATTTATTTCAGTTAATAAACCTCCTCAAGTACTTCTAACGTTCAAAATACGAAATCCTTGATTCGTTTGGTTTTTCTAAAAATTGTTGCAATAGAAGCCAAAATTTCACACTTCTTAAAATAGACATTTAATCTATATACAATACACTGATCCAAGTTTGGTTTAAGAAGACCTACTTATATATATATATAATTATTATATTATTAATTTTTGGCCATACACCCTTAAATCTACATTTCGTTTTTTTTAGAACACGATCGTTTATAATTATTTATCGAAGCTTACATTTTATTTCAATGCGAAGTCGAAGGTGACAAGTATTCGAAGCAATACCGAAGTTTTCTAAGCACTCCCCACCCACCCACCTTCATTCTTCTCTCAAGCTGTTTCTCAATTTGGCTAAGTCCTTTTTTTACCGCCCCTCTCTTTTTTTATCTCTTCTTGCTATCTTCATCTTTATATTTAGCCGTTCTTCTTCATTGGCTAAGTCCTTTTTTTTCCGCCCCTCTCTTTTTTTATCTCTTCTTGCTATCTTCATCTTTATATTTAGCCGTTCTTCTTCGTTGTTTACAGAGGTTTTAAAATTTCTCATCGCATTTACGATTTAAGCAACAAGGTCAATACGTGAGAGTACAATCCGTTCTCATAAAACATATATCTATTGAAACAGCAGAAGAGTATAGATTTAGGATATTGTTAAAAAAAATACCTTTTATAATTTTTTTGTGGTTAACAGTGATAATATTTTACTATATTTTTAGTATGGATTAAATAAACAAGTTATTATAGTTGTCAAGTAACGGCAATGGTCGCACATAAATATCAAATTATTTAAATTGAAAACCCGGACAGGAATCGAAGGTTCCGGGCTCGATTACCGTGTCCAGGTGTCTTTTTTCAATTTAAGGAATATTATATTATTTGTAGGGGTGTGCGAGATAGACTTTTTTGGTTCTAAATGAGATCGGGAACGGGAATTTTAGAATCCCTTACTTCGAGACGATAACGGGAATTAAAAATGTAAAACCAATTATTTCTAAATTTGCTAAAACTACATAACTTAAAACAATGACAATATTTAATTTTCTGAATGATTACATAAGACCTAATAGAGGAAATTTAAACATATATAAAGTTGAAAATGTAGGAAATTTTTAATATTTTTGCTATAACTTAGACTACTTAAATTATAAATATTTATGAAACTTATTAAATCTAAATTTACACCTAGAATATGTTGATATACATATTTATATTTAAATAATAAATAAAACATGAAAAGCAAGTTTAAAAGTATATTAAAGATGTTTAAAAAATTCTAAAACCTTTCAATATAAACCCTAACTTAAGTGATATTTTCTTTCTAATGACACAACTAGATGTTTTACGAATCATCAATAGTGTTCTGGAAACAATTACTTGGAGAGTGACTCGATAAAAAAATAAAGCTAGTTTCCAAAATAACTTAATTAAATAGCTATCCTATGTTAAATAATAATCGCGAGTATAATAATGTGTTGAAATTGAACTATGCAATGCTTCGGATAGGTATTCAAAAAACCTAGATTTTCGGGATTACAGAATATGTTTCCCGACAGTCGGGTCGAGAATGGGAAATATGTTTTCCTGCGAGGATCCCGAAATTTGGAAATCCCGCACACCCCTAATTATTTGTTGTGACCCGCTCCGGTGGCCGCGTGGTCTAACGCACTACTCTCATGTTAAACTAAACTGACGAAGACGGGGAGATCGGAGTTTGTTTCCGACCGGATACATTGAGTTTTTTTCCTAAATGGTTTTACCCACTTTCTCTTCACGCAAATGCGGGTGCACTTCCTCTCAATTAAACCATACTAATTCTTAACCCATTCGTGTAATTACTACATAAGCGTAAAACCCTAACGATTAGTAATATTTATTAATAATAAATAATATATTTCTGTTAATTTTTCCTTTTTATAATATATATAAAAAGTGACCGCTGATGATTTAATTTGACGAATTAATACATAAATGTAGGGCTTGTAACATTTTTGTATGTTAAAGTTCTTTCTATGAAAATTGTACCGTATTATAACCGTAGCTGTCGTCACACATAGTCCAATGCATCAAAGTTATAATATACCGAAGAATTTACGACATAGATGTCGAGTTTTGAAACTCGGCCGGGTGCATTGGTATAGTTACTTTTCCATAAAAGAGTCATTACTGTGGGTTTTCCTATATCATCTCTACAACAATGTGGGTGCATTTCTTCTTAATACAGCTTTATTTATTACCTTTTAGAATAAGCCGTTAATTATTTTATTATTTAACGTAGTAATAAAAAAAGAGCTCTGATTAGCTCTAAAATGAGTGAAGAGATCATGTCGTCACATTACGGGGTAGGGTGAAGGGGTTGGGGTCTCATTTTGTTGCTCGTGATCATCTGTGACGTAGCTGTTTTTCCAGAACATTGTCGTCACTGTTCTGTTTGTTTGTTTGTTTGTTTGTTTGATTCTATTTGTTTTGTTTTCACTTTCTCGTGACTCCTCGGGAAAAAAATAAAATCTAATTCGATAATTTTATTAATGTCTACTACGTTTCATGACCCCATGAACCCGAAAAAGTGTTTTTCCACTGCCGCCTCTCAGTTTGTTACTGAGACTAGAGCCGAAACTATTTTATCGATTATATCTAGGGTTATCATAGAGTTCCTCACAGGGGTTTTTGGAATTAGCTATCCATCCCTAAAATGAAGGGTAGTTAGTATATTTAAAGGCTAAAAAAGAGAAAAAAAATATTTTATCAAAATATGCTATAGCTATTTTGATTTAAATTCTTATATAAACACTAACCGGCCCCGTGGTGTAGTGGTCAGTGAACCTGGCTACGAGCTTAGGGGTTCCGGGCTCAGTTTCCAGCTGGTATCTTGGGTATTTTTTTTACCTAAAGAGGAATTACCACAAAGATCACGAGGGTTTGGTTGGTTAGTCTTAAGTTAGGTTTTAAGTGTTTTCACTGGTTCAACACCCTCATACCCTCTATCACCATCACCATCATCTCATCGGGACATGGAAAGAGCCTCCATGGAAAAGATGTGCGATTAGTACATTCGGGCGTCCCCTGGGCAACGATACCTTAGGCCTAGTACTGGCTAATCTTTACACTACTTTTGTAGCCCAGACGCTATATATATATATATATATATATATAAACTAAGCACGGCTTAACATTAAAAACAAAATGGTGCATCTCATTCTCCTAAGATAATTACTTTGAGGGTACTTTACATAAGCGGAAATTTACAATTTTGATCATATTCCTGCGATTTTTTGAAATATGAAATAACCTAACATTGAAAAGTTGTAGGGCTTATATAAATATATAAATAAACAAGGTTTATTTTAGAGGATATTTTATAAAATTAAAATATTTCAAGCTATAGGCAAAAAAATATTAAAAAAAAATAGTGCTTTTAGAAATGAAGAGTGGAAAATGTACAGAACAAAAATATATTTTTGTAACACTATTTGTTATTTCATCTATGATTTTTGTTGAAATTATATTTTCTTTCCCCCCCTCCCCCCCCTTAATGTGTTTGCAACAATGTACGAATTATAAGTATAATTTAGATAAAGGATCAAGAAGGTATGTGTGGTGCATCATACCACTTATTTTAAACACTATTATCAAGATGGATTATATATCAAAGCTATTATATTTGTTAGTTACGGCTATAGCCGCATCTAAACATCATATTTATTAAATTAAAAAATGACACCTGAATACGGGAATCGAACCTAGGATATTTGGCCTATTACGCCAATTCTCTATCCAGTAGAAAAATTTCAAATACCCAGTCGAAGATGGCTGTGTTATCGGATAGATCGTGAACTTAATTGATCACACATTTGTAACTGACGATTTCCACACGTCCATCACAGACTCTGCCTTATCGTATGAACGAAGAATGACCCAAGGCACGGGACGATTCCTGGATAGCTCAGTGGTCAGAGCATTGGCATACAAAGTCAAAGGTCCCTAATTCGATTCCAGTGTCCAGGTGTTATTTTTCATTTATAATGAACAGACCTACTAATTATCAAGTTTGAAAATTATTTTAAAATTTGTTTTCATAAAAATTCGTTTAATATATATTTTGAAAGATCTACAGTAAAGAAAAAATCATTTAGCTTAGTATCACATGTATTTATTTTTCAATTATCTTTTAGAATAACTCAATATCAACATTAATACTTGACTGTTTGTTTTCTGCAGTGACACTCGGTAACCCTTTCTGGTGTGAATAATCCGTTATATTATATGCTGTGTTCTTGGATAAAGTAGACTGTTTGTTAGTCATATGATATTTTTTTTATTTTCGAACGCGGGAGAAAAATTCTAGATCCTTATCTGTCGATTGACTGATAGTCTTGGATTTTACTTGCAAAATTTAGCAATAATATGCCCCATTTAAGTTTAATTTTAAAAAGTTTAGAATTATACTAATCTTTATTAGTTATTGTGGATATAATATGATAATTTTTTCCTTCGAATATTTGCTGACATCTATTTGAAAGCTCTTTTGATAACTTCACTTACTTTTTCTTACTCAACCTATGTTATTAAGAACTCGAAAGTTAATTGCCTTAATTAAAATAGTAAACCACCTAACCCTACTTGAGTTAGTTATATCCAGTCCACCTCATTAAACCCTGTTTCTTTCAAGTACATTTAAATGTTATTCCCTCATCCGCTTCTAGGTATTTGGAAGTACCTTAGAACCTCATTAATCTGGAATAATTGGGACTTGAAGTTGTCCGGATTGTTACGTTATAGTTAATTTGATAATTTAATTGTGTAACTGTCCCGCGATTGGGCGACAATTATAACGATCTCGACGGTTGATAATTTAATTGTCCCGCGGTTGGGCGACAATTGTAACGATATCGAAGATTTGACGATTTAATACCCCTCGATTGGGGACCTATTCTGATTAAGTTGAATGTTGTTGATATAACTGGTAATTATAGCTCCGTGATCGAGCGCCAATTATTATATTTCGGTCACGCGTTGGGCGTCTATTATAATGCTATTGTAATGTTTGATGTATAATTGGTTTTTTATAGCTCCGTGATCGAGCGCCAATTATTATATTACGGTATTATTCACATATAATTGCCC
>CABFWB010000914.1:178660-199182 GCA_902151455.1 Timema bartmani
GTGAAATCCTTTTACAGACTATTCTGCGAAAACGCGTGATTCTCCATGGATGAAGTAAAAGGATAATTTACATACGATACTTTAAAGAAAAATACCTTCATCCATGACTTTTTAAATATATGAGAGCAGTCCAAAAATCAACTACATTATAGGATTAATGAAAGTCCCGATTTAAAAAAACTATCAAATAAGGTAAAGGTACGATTAAAACATTAAACCATATTTATTTATATTTAAAGTAATACAAATGGAAAATATCCGTTGGAAAGAAATTAAAATCTACAGCCCATTACTTACAGGATATTTTAGTCCTTTAATCTGACTTTACTAATACGTTATAATGTATTATATTTTTTACATGCACAACTATTTATTCCTTCTAATTGAACAATCGATTTAATTCGAAACTATGTTGCAATAATTGAATCACAATAATTAGTTTGCTGGTAGGTGTATGAGGAATATTTGAATACTACCGTCCAGCAGTTAACTTATGGCAATAAACCATTTAGTAAGTATTTTAAGCCCCTGTAATGTGGGTCTCGGTTTAAATCTATCTCGATATTAATGTACGTACCTTTAGTTTAGCTTGTAAGGTAACAAGCTTTACTTGTAATAATCCAATATAGTGTTGTTTATAAGATGGGTCATAATGTAATCCGTCAAGGTAATATAGTGTACAAATCGTCAAGGCGTTACTGTGGTTGATTCGGACACGAAAGACCTGGCTACAAATCCCGGCTGAGTATACTGTATTTTACCTACCGTCTCTTTTATCTTCTTCTTCCGAACACACACACGAAGGCTTTCCAGCCTTTTGTTTTGATATATTTTTGCTTAATTAATCTTGTCCATTCCCAGTCATGTCGCAAATAACTTTTTTTATTGTTAAATATATCTATAGAAATACAGGATGGATAGACAGATTTTTGCCAAGATTAAGAAAATGTTCCTTGTGTTAATCAAAGCTTAGATAAACATCCCTCTACCAGATTCAACTGAAGTTGAAATAAACATCCGTCTACCCGATTCAACTTGAGTTGAAATAAACATCCTTCTACCTTATTCAACTAGAGTTGAAATAATCATCCCTCTACCCGATTCAACTAGAGTTGAAATAAACGTCCCTCTACCCGATTCAACTAGAGTTTAAATAAACATCCCTTATACCTGATTCAACTAGAGTTGAAATAAACGTCCCTCTACCCGATTCAACTAGAATTTAAATAAACATCTCTCTGCTTGATTCAACTAGAGTTGAAACAAACATCCCTCTACCCAATTCAACTGAAGTTGAAATAAACAGTCCTCCCCACCCGATTCAACTAGAGTTGAAATAAACTTCCCTCTACCCGATTCAACTAGAGTTGAAATAAACATCCCTCTACCCGATTCAACTAGAGTTGAAATAAACGTCCCACTACCCGATTCAACTAGAGTTTAAATAAACATCCCTTCTTGGTTCAATTGGAGTTGAAACAAACATCCCTCTACCCAATTCAACTGAAGTTGAAATACACATTCCTCTGCCCGATTCAACTAGAGTTGAAATAAACATTCCTCTACCCGATTCAACTAGAGTTGAACTTGTAACATTAGCAATACTAGCTAATGCTACAAGGTTATTACCCGCCCCAAATAAACCAATACATATATACATCCTGCAATAGTAACACTAGCAAGACTAGCTAGTTTACATTAATACTACCCACTCCGAATAATGCCGCTACTCACAAACATCCGCAATATCAAAGATTACAAAACTTATGTCTAATATATGTGCTTTACTCACTAGAGTTTAAATAAACATCCCTCTACACGATTCAACTAGAGTTGAAATAAACATCCCTCCACCCGATTCAACTAGAGTTGAAATAAACATCCCTCTATCTGATTCAACTGGGTCTAAAACGTTGATCCGAAAATTGTGGCGCTGCCAACCATGCTCTTTATTCCCGTCAAAAATAAACAAATTGATTGACAAATTTAACAGGCGTTTATTTTTGTTTGTAAAACCTTTGCTACTTCGATCCAAAGCCACTCGGTTAGACCCAAGAGGTAACAAATCTACTTTGTTTGATTCACTACGATCTAGCTCTATGGTGTTTTGTATTTTTTTGCACAATACCTATTCCATAAAAACTTTAAAACATTCACTGCCAGTGCTTTAACTGAATTATTAATGTAATTGTTTGCTGTTTATGAATAATTCAAGATATATTTAAATAATATTTAATATTTAGCACCGCGTCTTATTACCCATTCGGGTTATACGCTTAAGTACTAATTACGCTAATGGATTAGTAATTTGGAGGGTTGAATTTAGAGGAAATGAACCCGCATTTGCGTGGAGGGAAAGTGGAAAACCATTTAGGAAAAACCACCCCCAGTTCACCCGACCGAGATTCGAACCTTGATCTTCCCGTCCTCGGCGGTCGAGCTCAACACGACTAGCGCGTTAGCCATCTACGCCACCGATGCGGGTAAGATATATTTAAAATCACACTGATGCTCATTATTATAGTAAAAACATAAAAAATAAAACGTGTCGTTGATTACAAGAACAATTGAGCCAGTATCATTTATTTTAGTATTCCGGTGAAGAGTAGTGGATTATAATTCCGTAGGAGTGTACTGTTTCCAATATAGTCTTTTTAATATATCTGCACGCAAATGCGAGTACATTTCCTTTAAATTATACACTACTAAATCCTACCCTATTAGTATAGAAATGCGAACAACCTGAATGTGTAGTAAGACCCGATACAAAATAAAATGGGTATGGCAACGTCTTCATACGAAAATGCTTTAATAAGCTATTGAAGAAGAGTACTTTATTGCTCATCCCTGCATGACAGGCACATCTACTTTACAGGGGGAGTTAGTGATGAAGTTATTCATAGTTTTTGTTTATGTTTTTGTCTTAGCACTGTATCTATACAAACCGTTTTAATTGTATCCATATGTACTAATTATGCTAACGGGCTAGGGATGAGGAATATTGAATTTAGAGGAGGTGTACCCACATTTGTGTAGAGAGTGGGGAAACATTTAGGAAAAAACATCTTTTAGTACACCCGACCGGGATTTTAACCCTGACTTCCCCGTCATTGGCAGTCTAGTCTACTGCGAGAGTAAAGCCTTAGAGCATGCGGCCACCTAAGCTGGTATTTTTCTCTTTTGAAATCATCGTTGGTGGTTACTGAGACCAAAATAAACTGCATGTTTTATGAATGTTGCCTAGCCATGACGTCACGGCAGGTCAAGATAGAATTTCCCATGTTAATGAACTCGCGTTTTATTTAGCGGGTTTTAAATTTATGTCGCTGAAACAAAAACCATCTATTCTTAAATATTTCCAAAAATAGTTTAACAATTTCGATTTTTTTAAATATTTAAGTAGGTAGTATTTTTGCAAAAAGTATTCTTTTAAATCGTCTACAATTCAGGCTATTTAATTAATCAACACATATGGCCATTAGGGATCTTCCTGCCGAGATTTAGATTAACAAAGTCTGTTGAAGCACATGTATAATTGTATATCTAGGATAGGATATATTAAAAAAATGTAAAAATCAAGTCAATGTTTTCAAGGAGCAAGTAGTATATTGAGTGTATAAACTCGTCAGAGAAAGAGGAGACGTGCTATCAGTATATAAACATGAGGCCTCGCAAAGTGAGCCGCTCATTTTATTCCTTCTTTTTCTATTTCTTACAATGCTGTTAAGGGTGATAGAGCTTAAACTGCTTAGGAGCGTCAAGTGGAGATTCAATACGCTTCACAGCATAGCTTCGACATCTCCAAGTAGGCGACGTCCTTTATCTCAAGTTTAAAGTGCCATATTTATTCACCTCAGTTATTTAAATTAAAAAGGATTTTTTTTAAATTCAGATGGGAAAAGGGATAATTTTCAAATTGGAGTAATTTTTCCACATTTTTATGTATTTTTTAAGTTTCATTGTTCTCTTAAAATTACGATAGATTTATATTTAAAGGCATTTTTAGATAATCGACAGCTCGGCCTTAATAAAGTCATACATTTAGATTCATCTCATATACATTTTTTTAAATATATTTTAATAGGCTTTCCTTTCTTGGTATTTTATAAAATGCTATTAGGGTCTACTTGAAAACCTGACTCGGCAAAAAAAAAAACTTATTAAGACTTTGATTGTGTTGGCCTTCAGACGACTCGTGTTTGTATCCTGGTGACATCTAAATATATTCTTAATTTGTTTCTAAAGTTAGTGACATAAGAGTTAACTACTAATTCATTTTTTGTTTCTACTAACTACTTTCAAGCACTTATAAAATCATACATTTATTTTAGTTAATACTTATTAGTGCAAAAAGTCACAATGACAATGAAATACCATCATTATGGGACTACATAAAGTTACAAATTAATTAAGGGCCCCCTACGCACCTTTTCCTCCTAAATAACAGCTAACTTATGAAGGTAATATAGCTCGAACCAGCCGACACATTTTGATACGGTTTTCTGTGTATTTTAGAAAATAGTAGAATTGAGGCCAGTAAAACAATTTTACCATATTTTAAAAACTACAAAGAAATAGTTTAAATAATGGAATTTTAAGACCAAGCAATTATTTAACTCATCCTAATTTCACTATTTTCAAGTGAACGCACTTCATTGCGATTATAGGTTTAACCTTAACTGTGTATATTATTTCCCGATTATCGACTCTTCAAATTAAAGTCCCCGCATACTAATGATGTAATGTTAGATTTGACACAAATACTTTTAGGTAATTTATATTAGACTACTCAATATATAATGTATATAGAAACAGCGTTTTAATAAAATACGATAAAATTACTTATGAATTAAAAGTAAATACACATGTAAGCTCAATGTTTCATTGTATGTTCTGTTAAAACTTGAATTTAATCAGATATTTTTAAAAAAACTACATTTTGACACTGACCATATTAAAGTATATATATATGGAGGAGTTGAGAAAGGTGATTTACAGGAAGTGCACCCTCATATACAATTAAAAGGACGGGAAAACCACAGTGATAAATCGCTTATTGAAAACCACCCTCGTGAAATGAATGTAAATAAATTTAATTTAGAATACTCTCATTGCTATGAAAATGTATAATTATTTTTATACTAGAGCTGGTCAAAACCAATACCGATAAATGTGACACCCTTTCCGGTGGCTGCATGGTCTAAGGCGCTACTCTTGCAATAGACTAGACTGCCGATGATTGGGAGCTTGTGGTTCGATGCCGGTCGGGTGTACTGAGGTTAGTTTTCCCTAAATCGTTTCCCAATCCATCTCCACGCAAATTCGGGTACACTTCCACTAAATTTAACCTTTCTAATCTCTAACCCATTAGCGTAGTTAGTACAAAGCGCATAATCCGAATGGGTATTAAGGTCTGGTGTTAAATAAATAAATAAATAAATAGTAAAACTTATGTTGGGTTGCTGCAAGTCGGAAGATTCTGATGTAATTATAGAGTTCCAGATGACAGATGTATTTTATATATATATATAATTATATATATATATATATATCTTATAAAGGCAATATACAATAACATATTTTAATTTTAAGTTTAAAAAATGAAGCGTTCATAGAGATAAAACATACTTTTTCTAAATGTATTACTTAAATTATCCACTAAGTTTTGGAAATGAAGTTTATGTGCACCCAAGCGAATAAAAAAGAGAAGTTAGGGGTGAAGCCCCTTCTATCTCTCTAATAAATAAACACTTTCTGGAATTGTTTTAAAACAAATTATTCTTTGTTTATATTTATTAACTCTCTTTTTATTCAACCGCTAATACAATTACAACCCAAGTGACACATTCCCCCTCATTCCCTTTAAATAAGGGGATTTTTGTGCTATCCAAGGAACATTTAAATCTTTGATAAACTAGTTTTAAAGCTGGATTTTATCTACAGAATCAGTGTTCCCAGCAAAAAAAAAAAACTTTTGGCATGAATTTTGTTTTTGCATTATGGTATCACTTTGCCATAGAACGAAATAGATTTCATTTGTTCTCACGTTTAAAATAAGTGATTGTATGTATGTGTGTGCACCGCGTTTTACTACCCGTCCGTAACTAACACTAATGGGTTACGGTTAATAAAGATATATTATGGAAAAAGTAAGCCTACATTTGCCTGGAAGGAAAGTCTGAACATATTTAGGAAAAGGAAAAAAAAATAATCATTAAACCCAGTGTGTTTCAAAACGTGGCCTTCCAATCACTTACAAATCAGACAAAACTGATGTATTTGTTCCTGTGCCGTGTTTGCCAGACATGCTGCTGTCCAGTTAATTTTAATCATTTCTAAGTTACTATTTGGTTTTATGTTTGAAACCCGTTACAAAATTTTAAACAAAAATGTCTGCCTTGCATTTTTGACCAAAACAACTGTGATTTATTATGATTATTATTGTTAATAATAATAATAATAATAATAATAATAATAATAATAATAATAATAATAATAACCAGTAAACCCTTGTGAAACTTTCGTACATTCCCCTCAACCCCCCAAAAAAATATTTAGTCTTTTGTTGGGTTGTTGAAATCAAATACTCAGCGAAGTGTGTACACAAAATAGCAAGGAGAGTTTATGATTGGTTGAGTAATTGATACAAAAATATTGATTAGATTTTTCTTTTAACTTAAATTTTAAACAAACAATGTATTTTAACGTAAGCTGAGTATACTATGTCAGAAGTCGGTAAGAAATCCTATCCACTGATACCTTATTCATCGCTGTAGGCTTTGTATTAGTTGAGAAAATGGGATGTTGACAACAGAAATAATATATAGGATTATTAGCGTATGGCATTATTATTATTATTATTATTATTATTATTATTATTATTATTATTAATTAGCGTATGGCATGTTTAACCGGGAGAGAAATAGTACCCATTTCGTTCGCCTGTATGTAGACTATTAGCCTTGCTGGTGGCACAGAGCATTGCCCGGGGTACACCATAGGAAGGTTGTCTACACGTCGTACAAAGAGATGAGGTGATGATAGTGATTATGGAGTTGTGGAGCCAGGAGTGATCATAAATATAACTTAAACCTAACCAACCAAACTCTGGTGATCGTATGGACAACTCCCCTATTGAGAAAATTTCCCATGGTACCAGCCGGGAATCAAACCCGGGTCCCCTAGGTTCGTAGCCAGGTTCACTAACCATTATACCACAGGGCCGGGTACTTACTATGCTAATTAGTTCTTGATAGTTTCCATAATATTTTCAGTACGGGCTTCCATACTGAATCGAATACGATGAAAAGAGGGGTGGTAGGAACCTGATATCATACTTTTAGTACTTATTTTGTGTGTGGGGTTTTCTAAAATCCTTAACACTTGTAACGTTATTTGCCACCCTACCATGTGTTTCTTTACATTTTTCTAATTTTGTAAATAGTTTCCAATTTATTTTCGTTTGAAATGATGCACTTCAAAGTTCTGCCGAAGCTTAACGCGCTGTGTTGCCGGCGTGAAAAATAATACTATTTACATTCATTCAAAATAAAATCGAAAGGAAGAACGTCTAACACTGTTTTAAATAATTCAAATAAGGAATTTTGATCTAAGGAAGAACACTTACCTTTTATTAGACATATTAATTATCCTCTAAGAAGTTTGTTGACTCTTCTATTTATTTTCAATGTTGGCCATGATTTATTTCAACGCATGCGCAGATCTGGTAAACAAGTGAGTGGCGGGTCTCGCGATTGTAAAATAAGTAAGAAAAATAAAAACAGACGTGATGTAAATACCTCTAAACTAGTGCGCATTTCAATTTTGACAGGTGGTAATAAACATTTTAATTCTTTTAAGAAACATTGTTCATATTCATTGACATATATTTCAATCTTTGTATTAAATATGCATTTTATTTTATATTCATCTCTAGTCCATAGCCAACATTTTATCATTTGTTTTAATATAATATTAGTTTTCTCTTTGGATTTGGAAGAAAATATGACTTTTTAAATTTGATTCATGGAACACTTTTTGAAGAAGATTACGGTCTTCTTCTTCGGCGTCCTTAAAGCATGGAGCAAAATATGTGTGGCTCCTTAATACATTTATTTTAAAAGTAGAAAATTTGTTTAAAAGTGGGATATTAATATATCAAAAGAAAGCTGAGTGTCTAGGGAAGAACTATAGCATATTGGTATCCTAAAACTGTGGATTGTTTGCAATTAAGAAGGGGAAACAAATTACCTACATTTTGCTGTTTCAACTCAACAGATTCTCTTGGTGAGATCCAACCAAATCTTCATCTATAAATATTTTATTTCTCTCTCTCTCTTTTTTTATCACCAAGAATCCAGGATTAATGTAAAACTTTCAGAACAGACTAAATATATTCAGACACTATATTAAATCAAGAGCATTAATTAATATTTTATTTTATGTAAAAATATTAATGCTATTGATTTTTTTTCAACAATACTAAATATTTTTTTTTACTCAAAACTCCAACATCATATATGTTTAGCCTATATTTTTTTCTTTTAATCTGGTATTATAAACTCCTAAATTTAACCATTTTCGGAGATTATTATTTTAATTGATTAATTTTGTTTAAAGAATGGATGTAATACAATATATTTTATTTTTTATTTTGTCATATTGGAATTGTATTTACTCGGAATTCCATAGCTAGGATTGGGATGGGGTAGCAAGGAAACAATAATAATAATAATAATAATAATAATAATAATAATAATAATAATAATAATAATAATAATAATACACATAAATTTCAATAATTTGTTTTTTTAATTGTAATTTAAAATTAGTACATTTCACTCAGTGATCCATTTTTTATTTCAATTGTTCATGTTTTCTTTTAATTTTTTTTTTCAACTCTTGTAGGGATTTAAAGCAACCATTATTGTAGGTAAGGTAGTGTAGTTATTATTAACATTGCATCATCCAAAAAAATGTTCCCGAGCACACCCAGTGGTCTCGAGTGTTAAGGGTAATCATGCCACTGTCAGAGTTAGCCGAGCTGAAGGTATTTATTATTATTATTACTATTATTATTATTATTATTTTCTCCTGATCCTAGAAGTGGCGCCCAATAAATACACAATTTTATTCATCTCGACGTTACCGTTCATTGTGTAAAAATATTTGTAAGACAAAACTTGTATTTTTATTATACACTTTGTCTTACCACCTTAACCATACCTTTTGATTTCTATCCATCCTATTCCGTGAATCCCATACTTACAACTTCAAGATTTATCCTTTAAAGGATGCTCAAACATTCCCAGACACAACTTCTACACAAACAATCAACTTTCTCCGGGGAAAACTTGAGTTGAGATTTCTTGGACTCACTGCAATAATTCACTGATGTATGTCAAATTGTTAAGTTCAAAGTCTCGTCAGTGAAAACTATTCTCAAAAGTGCTCTTGGTTTCCGTATCGTTACAATACGCCTTGTTTATTATTATTATTATTATTATTATTATGTGTGTAGATCCCTTAAATTGCCCTTTTTACATATTTTTATTTTAGTAATTCTTCTATTAAATTTACTTAATTATATTAATTAAAAGGTTGAATTCCCACCACTTTTGAATTTCTTAGTTGTTAAATGTTTACTGTATTCTACAGTCGCATTTTTATAGGAGGGCTATTTTAGAAAATATAAACTTTTTTACTGTCAACATTAATCATAGTTTACTCTATTATTAGTGTTATTTAATTGGTTGTTATAATATTTATCAAAAGTGACATCTGCTGATCACATTAGCTGACATAATATTAATAATGGCCTGTCTAGGCTACATCAATCTGTAGCACAGTTTGTTAAAAAATTAGCCAGTACTAATGTACCATTGCCCAGAGGATGCCCGAATGTACTAATAGTTCATCCTTTCCGGGGAGCCTCTTTCCATGTCCCGATGAGATGAGATGATGGTGATAGTGAGTATGAGGGTGATAGTGAATATGATGGTGATAGTGAGTATGAGGGTGTGGATCCAGTGGAAACACTTTAAACCTATTTTGAGCATAATTAACCGAACCCTTGTGGCCGTTGGGGTAATTCCCCTTTCGGGAAAAATACCCCGGTAGAAGCTGGGAGTCGTATCCTAGACCTATAGATTAGCATCCAGGGCCTCTGACCACTCTACCAAGAGTCCTGTTTACCAATACTTGAACGTACAATTTATTATATTTTCTAGCTGTCAGATAAGGTTCTTATGAAATTAGACTGTATAACCTTCTCAAAAGCACAATTTCAAATGAATTAAAATTTTGCTGAGCTGATTTATTAGAAACATTCTGAGTTTAGCATTTTTTTAGAACGTTGTAGGGATTAATAATTATAAAATAGATACTCGACGTGAACATGAAATTGTGTATTCCGGGATTTAATTTATTCTACACCCGAGAAAATGTAATTTAAATTCTTTTTGTAATCTGGATGGGCCGAGGGGCTTAAACCCCCTCTTGGCTAAATAATAACCAAAATAATATTACCAACTTATCCTAAACTGCTATAAAATGCATGAAGGAAGAGAGGAAGACGACCCAGTAAAGGAATTGAAAAAATGCCCGAGGTAATTTTGAGGGTGGAACCGGTCCCCGTGAAATGGGATTTCGACTCTTTTTTCACTCTTCGTTGTATTTGTGAAAGGGGGATGGAACGTAAAATAAAGGAAATAAAATAAAAACACTTTTAAAATATTTACCCAGCTTTTCTTTAACATTGTTGCATATTTTATATACGGCGCTTATGAACTTCTTGGGTCGGGTAAGAAACTGACGACCTTTTATCACTCGGGAATTGTCAGGGAAAGTGTCTACTTTTAACTCGGTTATACGGCCGCTGCATGGTCTATGGCAGGGGTCCCCAACCCTATGCCCGCGGGCGCCATGGCACTCGCCGAGCCTTTTGCTTCTGCCCGCCACTTTTTGACCACAGTTCTTGACAGATAATTTTAATCTGTCACTTTTCCGACAAAAATCAAGTTTCTGCTTATCTCCAGTTATGTTGTTCTCAAAAGTTGGTGATTGAAAGCCCCCCTCTTTCCAATCCCTCCCTCTGATTTCTCTTTCTTTGCCGACTCATTTACAAAGTGTAGGCCTACTACTCGGAACTATCATTCTACTCACTAATACCATGCTAATACTGCCTATTTCCTTTGTTAATATCATGGCATGGGTCTACCCAGCTTTGCTGCCTGAATAAACACCGAATAAGTATATATTTTAAAATATACCTAAGCACCGAAAATGGTGGTGAGTAGTTAAATATTTCCTTGTGTAATTATTTTGGTCTTGTTAAAATCGTAAATAAAGCAGTAGTTCTTCTATTTATTGACATTGACTTTTGGTTTGGTAAAAATGGTTTCAATTGTTGAAACTGGTTTTGGACTAACTTTTCGTGTGTAGCATTTGAGTTATTTTATATGCGAATTTAAAATTATTATTTTTTTAAATTTTAAACTCACAATTTTTTTTAATAATATGTATTTTTGTGTGTGTGTTATTTGCACTATGAATTATGTTCGGCTATAAATTTATTTGAAAAAGTGATTGGTGCCCGCCGCACTACCGTTAGTTTTGAATGTGCTCTACGGTACAAAAAGGTTAGGGACTTCCGGTCAAAGGCAACGTTTTTCATACTGTGCTCGGCCATAGTTATCTCGGGATCCACGTGACAATTTTATAATATTCGTTATTTGTTTCTCACACTATTAAATAGCATCAGTAATTAGGATTACCCATTTATTTTCATAACTGAAGAAAGGTCGTTTGCTAAAGGCACAACTAGAATATGTGATGCTTTCCGGGTTTAAAAAAAATACTTTTTGGAAAAATTAACTGCCAACATTCAATGTTCATAATATTAGTGTAAAAACGTGTAAGAGTGTTCCAGCGTGTTGTTTTTTTCCCTGCAAAGAGCTCTTTCGGTCTAAAAAGACTGGGAACCCCTGGTCTAAGTTGACAGGCTCACAATATAGTAAATTTCCAAGAAGTCGAGGTTCGAATCTCGGCCTGGTGCTCATTAAAGGAGTAAATTTTCCCATGTCAATTGATCACTTGGATTTTCACTTCTTTCTCCAACAGAATTTTGAAGTTTTGATTTATTTGTTAGTTTTTAAATTGTCAACGACTGCAGTGATTTTATCATTTTGCATCTATAGAGAAATTAGAAAATAATATCATTGGCTGAATTCTAAAAACTAATATTTCTAAACACTTTCCAGTTATGTTTTATGCTTTTAAAAATTTATTATTTTAGCTGATACCTTAGTGTTGCACCTACCCATTTCGATTTAATTTTTACGTCTACATTCTTTTTAATGTTTTGTTGGAAAATCACGGTGATTTCTGAAATTTATGATTCAGAATTCCATAGCTAATAGTTTTGAAAACCTTCCACGATATTTTTATGTTTATTTAAATTACTTTAATCGCTTTTAAAAGTTTTATTACCAAAGCGCTAAAACTTCAATAAATGTTTGAAACACTTTGCTGTAATAATACAAATATTGTGAAAGGCGCCTAACAAAGTGTTTTATATCTATGAAAGCACCATATCTTTACCCCAAAAAATAAAATGGTCAAAATAATTCAAATGTGGTAGGTGCAACCTTGATTCTATTAGTAACGCTTCTCTATTTTTTATATATGTCTTAACCACTTAGTTCGGAATGTCGGAGTATCCACACAAATCGGGTAAGAATGGGGAATATAGGATGGGTTAGTGTAAATATGCCTCCATTTGCGTTGAGGAAAAGCCAAACCTCACGACACACGGTGGATTAGAACCCCGACTTTACCGTTACGTGCAATTTCAGGAGAATCTCCTTAGACCGTGCGACCACCGATGTATGTCTCCCCTTTTTTTAAATCTCAGAATGGCCGATTTCGATAACCGACATGGATAAAATATGTTTCTTTATTAATATCAGAACTTACATTTCCATAGTGATAAATTTACTGCTGGGTGACTGGTTGTTATGTCTGTTTTAAAGTTAATGTAATTGGTATGTTCTAAGTTGTTATCATCTGGTTTAGGAAGCTTACGTTTAATATCCTTCATGTAAAAAATGTTATCTTTCAATGGTGAAAATTGTTAAGGCAGAGAAGTCTAGGGAACGCGAGTTATGTGGGTTTTTTTTTTAAATTTGTGTAACAAAATCATTTTTTGGTCAAAATAAATAAAATCTTGCTCCAATAGAAACATAAGAGTTTAAAATTCTTCTCATGGTGATATCAACAGTTGTTGAATATCTTTCATGAGCATAGCGTCATTATATGAGAAACTTTTTAAAGGGATGGAAAAAGTCATTAATTTCCAGGACAACATTGACAGATATTCAAGAATTGTTGATGTTGCTATTTGAAGAAGATTAAACTCTTTATTTCTACTGGTGCATTATTAGATTTCTTTTGGCAAAAAAAAAAAAAGTTTTTAAATAAAAACTGCAACAAACTATACCTTTTAACTCACGTGCCCTGCACTCCAACCTTAAGGCGATTGGCCCTTTTCATTTGGCATGGAAATGCAGAGCCATGGGAACAAACGGTTATCTTCAAGATTTTTGATTGTTTAGCGATTTTCTTTTAGGAAACGGTTTGTTCAAGAATAGAAGCACGTTGATTAAGTTATATTTTTTATATACACACCTCCTCTTTAATTTTAACAATGATCAAATATCGATAAAATTGACATTTTTCAATAGAAAACTGCCGGCTTTATAACAAAAAAAAGAAAATGTAACAATTAATAAACATCGATATATTATATTAGAAGGGGTGTTGAAAATATTAACATAAAATTTTCACTCGTTCTTGAGAAAACTGGTATTTCCAAACGTATGATTTTTCCGCAAGACCTGTCCTGTCCATCTGTTCTTGTTGGCGCGAAAGGATACTTTAGGTCGGTTGTGAAGCCACGCCACGCCTTTCACCCTCCCGCCCACCATCACACAAAATAGGTTTTAGACTTGCACTTGACAGGGCCAAGGGCCTTAACTCTTTCGTACGAGCCAGGAAACCACGTGTTATCATATCCTTCCTGTTATGTAGAGATAGGAGAGGTTTATTTATAATAGCTATATAGCTATATAGCCAACTAATTAGATACGTAAGCAGATATCTCCGTTACTATAAGATCTACTACATAGCGTCAAGTATTTTTAATATGTCTAATAAATAAACGACTAATTGGAAAGAAAAATAATGAATCATAAACTGTGAAAACCACTTGAGATCCAGTCATTATACTCGCCATCGCGGGACACTTTAGTTTCTTGCTTTGCTATTTTTTTATTCTAAAACTAGGCCGCAATGAACATTACTCAAATGGACTTTAATAAAGCTGATCTTAGTTGAATGATTCAATGGACCAAGCTGGGCAATAATTTAGCAATAATGAACAATAACCTAAATAGTTAATTTGAAAGGACTTACGTAAATTAATTTTGACATCTGGGGGTTGAAATATTGTGTTTTGTATTCTTAATTTGAACAAAATAAAAAAAATAATTTAAATAAGTGTTTAGTTATTCTTACTGTGCGCTTAATACTGTTGTTATTCAGAGCCTTTTTCAAGCACTGCGTCTTACTACCCGCTCGGGCCACACGTATACTTAATAAATACGATAGTATGCTATAAATGAGGCTAGGTTGAATTTAGGGGAAGTGTACCCGCATGCGGCCGCTGACGAGGACAACGGCCTAAATATTCTAAGATGTAAAGACGAAGAGGGTAGCTTTGGGGAAGTGCAACCGCTTTAGATTGATCATAAGATGTTAAAAACAACGTGAAAATCTACATAATGAAAACCACACTCAAAGCACCTAACGGAGATTCAATCCTTGACCTTACCCACACTGAAACTCCAATATTTCGTGAATTTGGCGTTGTAGACCGCGTAACCACCAATGCGGGTTAAAATTGAATTTATTACAGTTTTCAACACGTCACAAGGCAACTCTTGTCAAACAATTTAGCTATTTTTTTTTTTAATTTCTGCAATTACTTGTAAAATAGCAAGAATTTGTCTTTTCTACTAATGCTGCATGCAACCTGATTGTGTGCTCAAATATTGTAATTTCTTTTTAAACATTAAATGCTAACATTCTTATAGATATTTTTAATAATACATATATTATCATATGATAAACTTTTTTTAAACATCTTTTAACTCTGATAACTAAAGCAAGATTAGTTTCTTTGATCATTTTAAACTCTGTTACCTTAAGGCGGGATGGTAGGGATAGCGAGTCAAGGACAGTATTTTCGCAGTTTTTTTTATCGATTTTTTCTTTTTTTGGTCAAATAAATCAAATACTTCTCCAGGTAGAAACTACTTGTAGTTTAATTTCTTCAAATATTAACTCAACAATAATTGTTGAATATCTATCAAGGGTGTCCTGGAATTTTGTGGCAACTTTTTTATTTTCGTTTAAAAGGTTTGTCATCTAATACCGATATGCTCATGACAGATATTCAACAACTGTTGAGATAACCATGTGTAGAAAATTAAAAGCCATAATTTTTTTACTGGAGCAATATTTGATTTATTTTGCTGAAAAAAGGTTTACTGTGAAAACTGCAGAAATATTGATTTTTTGTCCCCTTTTATCCCACCCTACTTAGTTTCGTTTTCCTTTGATATAAAACCAAGAGGTGTGTTGCTTTGTAAAGATTTTCTAACGCAAGTTTCCTCTCCTCCACTTACTCTGTAACATAAGCAACTTGAAAGTTTATTGCTGTACTTACAAAAGTACACCACCTATCTCTATCTTAAGCTAACACTCTCCAGTCCACCTCATTAGAAAGCTTGGATGTTATATTCAATTAACTTTGAAATTTATAAATTCATTCCACGTCAATTAGTCAAATAAATATATTATTACTACTGTATGTAACAATACTACTTGTAACCTGCCCCCACTTCTATAGTAGAAATAACACACAGTTGCAGGTACAAGAGAGTNTACTCATAATTATAATAAAATTATTTATTTTTCCGACTAATTGACATGGAGTGAATTTACAAATTTCAAGTTAGTTAAATATAACATCCATCTTTCCTTCCTTACTACCAATTAAATAAAATACTCCTCCAGTAGAAACAGAGTTTGTATTTGTTATTGACATTGGATATCAACTGTAGTTGAATATCTTTCAAGAGCAGAGCGGCATTAGATGACAAACTTTTTAAACGAAGAGAAAAAGTTGTCATTAAATTCCGGTACAGCCTTGACAGGTATTCAAGAACTATACATATTATTATATGAAGAAAATTAAAATAAATGTTTCTACTGGTGAAATATTTTAATTCTTTTGACAAAAAAAAAGTTTTTGATGTAAAAAACTACAAAAACACTGGCCTTTTCTCGCGTCTTATGCACGCCCACCTTAACGTCTCTTTTCTTCCGTCAGGTGGGGCATCGTTATTTTTGAGGATCTTGACATAAATGTGTAGTCAATAAAAATGTCAGAAAGGGTTGTAACGTTTCGTGTTAAGGAAAGACATGAAACTTTTAGAGTGGTCCATTGGCAGAACTGCATGTGTGGCGATATTTTAGTTGGGTAATAGAACTGACAGTTATATTGCAGGGCTGCCACGCACTTGCAAACAAAAATGGGAATACCCTTTCAAAGTCAAATCACCTTGTTATAAGCACCGATAACATATTAATTATCATTAGAATTATTTTTTCAAAAAGAAATTAAATTCTTTTATGACCAACTCACATATAATGTGTCGAGTGAAATAAGAATTCCTTTTGTAAAACTGGTCCGACACCTTAGCTCTGTTAATAGCGTCTCTCTCTGTTGAGTTTAGGGTCTCAGATTCGATTCCTGGCATGGCCGAAGACTTTTATAATTGGCGAAATATGGGTTTACCCCTTCACAGTGATTAACTCACGGCTGGGGACTGGATGTTGTGTCTGTACTAGATTTAATTTTGTTTATAAGTTTTGTGCTGATATAATCAGTCGGTTCAGAAAGTGCACGTTAAATACCTAGAATAAGTAACAAATTAAATGACAAACCTGGAAAATACAGTGGATTTTACATTACTAAATGGTGGTGACCCTGTTTTCAAGAGTCACGACTTAGTCCCAGTTATCTATCTAGTGTATGTTTAAAAAACACGTTTATATATATTTTCGAGTAAGTTTTGTTTTTTCTGCATTGTGACATCATAGAAGAGGCTCAGAGGGCGTGATAAATACTTGTTTTTTCTATGGTAGTGGATAAGCATGTTTCATACCAAGAAGAGAAATATAAATACTCCTGCTTACTTTTTCTACCCCTACTACAATACAACGTTCGACACTTAGCATGTGTTCCTGCTGTTACAGTTATGGATGTGGTATCGATACGGTACTCATTAAAAAATATCGGAAGAAAAATAATTTGTTTAGCACCGCGTCTTATTACCCGTTCTGGTTATACGCTTAAGTATTAATCACGCTAATGGGCTAGGAATTGGGAAGGCTGAATTTAGAGGAAGTGACCCCGCATTTTCGTGAAGGGAGAGTGGAAAACCTTATAGGAAAAACCACTCCCAGTTCACCTGACCGGGATTCGAACTTCAATTTCCCCATCCTTGGCAGTCTAGCTCAACACGAAACTAGCGCTTTAGCTAACTGAGCCACCTAGGTGGGTAAGTAAAATATCAATATCGTACTAGTATTGAAAGAAAAGTATCGATAGCAGTAAGTATCGGTATCGAAATTTTAATCTAGAAAAATGTTTTTTTTATCTAGTAATGATAATTTTAACTTTTGCATTATAATAATTGTATTTTCATATTTATATAAACGCTTAAAATTATGATTTAACCATATTACTTAGATATATCGCGTCTATGCTATTTGTTGGAACTATAAACTGTGATGAGCTAAAAGAGATTGAATGCTAAAGTTTCTTCTTGCTTGTCACGCAGAAAATGAGTGATAGTTGAGAAATAGTGTAATTTGTTCTTCCTCCACAGTCCACCCTAGTAAACATTTAATCCCAGCATGAGTGAAGGTGACAAAAAAGTTGTTTCTACCCATACCGAAGTGTCAGTACTAATATCAGTAAAAGTATAGAGTAAAAATACTAGTATCGAAAGGAAAATATCGATATTGGATAGGTATCGATATTTTTTCACATCCCTATTTACAGTTGCATTTCTAACTTCAACATCAATATAATTTATTTACCCTCAAATCGTTCGCAATCGTCTAAAATTTTTATACTTTATTAATGTACGTCTATTTCTGAACCATTTAGGCAATACCTGAATTTCCGTTTCTTTATCCAGTATGCAGACGCACTACAGACTGAGCAAAGGTTTCAGTCCTGTTAAACGTAATGAGTGTATATATATAATCATTATATATAATATTTACCGCATCTTATTTCTCTTTCAGGTTGAACGCATATAATAATAACACAAGTAGAGTAGGGATGAAGAAGGTATTATTTAGAGGTAAATGTATTCGCATTTTCGTAGAGGGGAAAGTGTGAAATAATTTAGAAGAAAAAACTCCCTCATTAAATCTGGCCGACATTCGAACCCCTGTCACCATAAAATCAGACATTTAGTCCGTGCACCCACCGATGCGTGTAGAAAAAAACATATTGGGGGTGGGGGGGTCCTTACTCTTCGTCGCCAGGTCGTTCCAAGATGGCGCCGGCTTTATACAATAACGTTATCCTACTCACGCAGGCGGCTGAACACATCCCCGGTCGTATTGTCCGAACAGATAATAGCAAAGTGTTCCTTCTGGTCGGGTTTCTAGCGAACCGGTGCTTCCTAACTTTCTCCCCCCTCCCCTGCTCCACCAACCGACGCTTAGCCCCAAACTCCCTATTTGGTTCGAATAGCTCTACTTCTCCCCTCCCCATAACCCAATATTCACCGGGTCCACAAAGAAAATATTGCCCCTTAATTGGACCTGGGAACTAACTTGAGTTGTTACAACGAGATTTAAGTTTCAGGCCTGTTTGACCTTTACGACTGGTCAATATATACAACTTACGCGGTGCAGTTCTATAGTTCTTTCATTCTTCACTATTCCGTACCTAACGTATTCATATTGACATTCTATTTTTCATAGGAAGAACCTTAGCTGACAGCTAAAAAAGCTACAAAGGATGTGCAAATCTTTAAAATATCGAAGCCCAAATCTCCTCCGCGTTGACTTCGATACCCACGATAACCTTCGTATTTTCAAAAAAAATTCTAACGAATAAGAAAACGTGAATATATTCTGAACATGTTTAAAATATTTCACTAAATATGATATATTTTAATATATAATCAGTTTAATTCGGCTGCCTCAGCCAGTGAGAATGTATCATCACTGTCGGACCAAACCAATTAAAATATTATGGTCTTTTTTTCCCTGGAATTACATGCTTTTCTATTATGTCCAAGCTTATACTCCCTTTCACCCTTCATCCACAACCACCCTTTGTTATGTCAATAAGAAAGAGAGGAAATAAATCTACGAAACGTATTATTTCAACGTAAATAGGAAAGCTCGCTGCTGGTACTCAAATATCTTAAATTGTTGTTTTGTGATCCTATAAAAAAATTACTGTATTTTTTAAAGGAAGGCTGAATCTAGAGTCCTTTTTCATCAAGCCTAGACTCATAGCTCAGCAAATATGCTTAAAAAGTCGTTGAAATTGAGCTATTTTTACATTTTTTCAAATTGGATTAGATCAATAAAAGTAAAAATATAGGGTTGTAAGGAAAAAGAGCCTTGTTGGAATATTTCGACTTTATTTTGGCGTGAACCATATTTTAAAGTAACACATCGTAGAATTAAATATGGCGTTATAGCTGAAAGTCTGCGCAGCAATTTATCGCTTACTGAGGCAGCCCTCTTAATAGCAGCTAATAAATAGTTTATTAACGATTAGTAACTAAATAACGTTTATAATGTAAGAAAATAATAAAGTCTGCTTTGTTTTTTATTCAAACCTTTTACCAAGATGCACTATTGTATAGTTGAATAGTTAAAAATAGCGTTATGAATCGACAACAAAAACCTTAATTCTGACATAGCTTCGATTTTTCTTCGCGTGTATCAAACTCCGCTTCGCACTTCGGATTTAAAAGATGGTCTTTGTACACCCCTAAAAGCTACTAGATATTCTTTCATGTATTCAAATGTCAAGTCATGTTATCTGCAGCTGTTGCTTTTTATATAGGGCCTATATTATCAATATCTATAAAATGACAATAATATTATAGTAGAATTTTATTAATATTGGCAGAAAAAAAAATATGTTTTTATTTTCTAAAGGGTTTTACCTGTCACAATTGGATTGTAGCTGGCTGTTATTATTGTGGTAGTTGGGTTTTTATGGAATATTTTCCTACTTATATATTTCATTCCATAAAATATTCTTGTCTTCGGAGGATATTTTTCGTGATTTTTACTTTCGCATATTTTAAAAATGTGTTTTATAAACATGCTTTTCCATATATTTGCTGCTA
>CABFWB010000915.1:0-35674 GCA_902151455.1 Timema bartmani
CGTTCCACCGCGACTCACGTTGCCGGAACATCCTTCCGTTCCACCGTGACTCACGTTGCCGGAACATCCTTCCGTTCCACAGCGACTCACGTTGCCGGAACATCCTTATGTCACCATTGTCACCAGACAACTGAGAAAATCCTCCTGCCTTAACCAGCTTCCTTCGACAGGAGTTGGCTCCTCCCGTGAATGCTGTACTCTAACGAAGGAGCATTAATACCTAAGAGGTCAGGCGCCTAGCCTCAAGAATCCCGCCAAAAAGCTTTCAACCATCTTTGCCCAGTGGGGACCTTGTGGAGGTGGCCTGAGCAGCTTTCCCGGGACGATTAGCTACCAGCCACTTAATGTGTGGTGAGTCGGGGTGAGTCACTCCCAAATAGAGACCTTGACAGAGATTTAGCTGCCCTGTGATTACTGGGCGAGGAACACCCCACAGGCAGAGCCTCCTGTCTGGGTCAGGACAGTCACGAGGGAACGAGCACATCTCAAACCCTAAGAGTTTCCAATCCTGGTGCTACCCCCAGATTACATTGATAAGGTCTAGGTCATTGGTTGAACATCTTATCAACTCTTATTAATGTAGCATGTGACCAGCTGTGTATCATTGTGATGAAAGCCGACTTGTTTGTATTGTGGTCATCTAAAGGATTTTGTCCCAGAAAGCAGGTAAATAATCAAGCCAATAGGTTTGTGGTAAATAGATTTACCACATTGAATATGTCACAATATCGTCTGAATATGCAGAATGAATCTAGCCCTTAGGGGATATTTCATTAATAGCTATGAAGATCTACTCTAAAAAAAATTACCAAGTCTAGTAACATCTGTATACCAATGGTTACAACAAAGAATACAGATTGTGGTAAACCTGTTTACCACCTAGCACTGAGGCATACTTCAGTTTAGTTTTCAATACATTTTGGAAGCTGACAGAAGAATTCCACAACCACATAACAGTAGTGCTAAGACGAAACAAAGAAGGGGTCAGAGTTCCAATCCAATATCCCGTGTCAATTGCTGAATACAATATGTATATGGGTGGTGTTGATCATTTTGATCAACTCCATGCCAACTACAGCACTGCTTGGAAGTCAAGAAGATGGTGGCTGAAAATATTTTATTATTTGACTGATGCAGCAATAGTAAACAGTTATATTATCTACAAAACTACTTTGATCTAGAAAGATAGTAAAGAAAAACCGTTGTCTCACCTGGTATTTCGATCTATTTTAGCTAATCAGCTAATATCCGATTTACACTTCAAGAAAGAAGTCAGGTCCTACAACATTAGTTCCAATGCCCATTGTACGAGGAAGAAAACGAAGTAGTTTATGTGGAAGACCCACAGTTGAAAATACTGTGCGACTTGTGAATGTAGGTGAACACCTACCAAAGAAAGGAACTTGGTGAAGATGTGCGTTTTGTAGTACCAGGAAACATCAAAAAAGATCAAATGTTTTATGCACAACCTGTAAAGTATCCCTGTGTTTATCTTGCTTTGAACCTTTCGATGCAAATAATTAAAATATTAAAATTTGAGGTTGCATTGAACACTTTAGGGGTGCACCTGAAGATAGTCCCTTTTTTTTTATAAATCATGCTTAATTTTTTTGTGGTTTTATTATTCATAAAATTAGCTGTAATAATGAAAAATAATATTGACAAAAGTGTTTGGTTTCTTTTAAAATGTTTAAATAGTTTGTGTAAAATAAATAAATTGGAATAAAAATAATAAATAATATTATTGCAGATGTGGTAAATATATTTACCACAATCCAATACTAGGTTTGCTTGTGATGTAGTTGGTTGGTGGTAAATCTATTTACCACACTTTATCAGCAGCACTGATAACATTAAAAATCAAAAATGATCAAAAAAAGTGATTAGTAGATACACAAAACAGTAAAATATTAAAAGATAAGTTTTTGGTAAAAAATAAAGTCTTGCCCTATAAAGGGTTAAAAATGTAACTAAAGTGATTTAATATGATAAAAGGTCTGGTGAAACCTTTTCATAATTAAAATTTGAGGTAGAACATTTTAACATCATGGCTAGTGGACTTGGTACCAGCTTGTTTCTGTCATTCTTCACGACAAAATATTATAAATTGCCATAATATAGAATATTGGAAAGTAGTGTCGAAAATAAATCATTTAAATTAATGTGTGTAAAATAACATTAGAGTTGTAGCACCTAACATAAGGTCAGTTCTCTTATACAGCTAGCTTTATATAAACTGGATCCGTGTTCTGTAAACCTTTTATTATCACAGAACACCCAACAAATCTATTTAAAATGATGTATGTAGGAAAAAGATTGCAAGGGAGGCCGAGAAAGAGATGGAGCAAATAGCAAAAAGTGTTCAAGTTAGAGGAGAAGAATGAACTAAATTAAAGGAGGAAAAGTAGTGGAAGAATAGAGAAAGAGGGTGGCATTTTACTAAACTGACTCGGCCACAGGCTGGAAACAGTTGATAATGATGATTATTACTATTGTGTCATTACTCATGAATAATGTAAGCACCAGTACGTTGGCTAAAAGTACCGTAGGAAAGGGTTTAGATGTTATTAAATAAAATACTCAAACAAGAAAAATTCGAATATTTATTTTTTCAAAAATTGACAAGTGTTCGTACAATAAATAGCTTTACTTCGTTGACTTTCTTCATATATATTTATATTATCTAAAGAGGACCGCGATGACTATAGAGGTATGGACGTCATTACTTAAAACATTAATTACATAAACTAAAAAATATACATTTAATATTTTCACTTAGAATACAATACTTACAGTATTAATAATTTGATAATTCGAAAATATAGTACTATACAATAACATATGTTACATCTGAATATTTTCAGTTTTTACAACAAATAGAAAATCAATTTATCGTAACTTACACAACAATATATTACACTGTACAAGAAATTACAAAATTGGTAGGTACCGTAGGTACTTATAACAATATACAAATCTAGATTAATTAATTGATTAATTTGAGTTATAAATTAGTTTAGAGGAAATTAAATAACTACTAAATGTAGAAAATTATATAAATGCAGGAGTGAAATTTTTGTCTAGGTACTGGCTTAAGTGTTTGGAACAGAGAAAACATGTAAATGTTACATTGCTTAACGTTTAAATCCCACTCAAGGATATTTCACCAAATCTTTCAAAATCAGCCATCTTTGGAATATTGTCAAAATTTACTACTTAAGAGCTAGCTACCCATAAATGTAGCACATTCTCTAGTTTTAATATAGCCCGAGCCAATGACACGTGGACTAATGTTGGATTTCATGTGAATGTACTGAATTTTTTTTAATGGTTCCCACGCTCCATCCACACAAATGTGGGTACATTTTTATCTTAATCCTACATTTCTCATTCCTACGCATTAATGTTAGTATGTGCATATGGCTTGGACAACGTAGATCACATAATGAAAAATCATTACTAACTAAAAAGAATATACACCGATATTTCAGTTTAAACTTTTATTAAGTACCAAAATAATTTGTACTTTCCTTTTTTTAAAGAAAAATATATCTATTTATGACAGCCGAATTTTCATACACTTTCTTATGTGTTGCTCACCCTCAAATTTTAAAATGACAAATATAATACTACAATATATTATTTTATCAAGGATAAATCATTTTGCCATAAATATAAGGCTCTGCACTAATATATGTTGCACATGATCTGTACAAAGGATTTTAAGTTAGGCACACTGATTTGTTAGTGAAAAAGAACTTTCCCTCTATTCTTGAGCATCATGAGTGCTTTTTCCCCCTCAAATTAGCCATTTTGGCATTCTCCAATCATTTCACACACAAAACAGTCGAGCTGCACTCTAGTTGTATGTAATTAATGGGTCTATTCACTTGAAATGTAAGATTTCTAGGTAAATATGGTTTGAGGATTATCAAACCAACTCACAATTCAAAAAATAGAGTAAAATGAAACTACTGTAAATAAACCACTTTGATATGACAACTATAAAAAAAAATTATTTTAATTAACAAACCATTTGTCAAATTATTTAGACTAAATAAATGTGATATAGCAGCTTTATGTATTTACGTGTAAACAGCCTAAATGGAAAGTTAAAATAATGATTACAATGGCAAGATGCAATTTCAAATGGTTATGAATGTGTTTTACATTGATCTAATGACTACCAATTGAAAGATTATTCTAATGTAAGTATAAATTCCCATCTACAGAGTATGTAAGCTCCTCATTCTTATAATCCCTAAGTTCTTAGAATTGGAAATCGCGGCTATACAGTCCGTATCCGTAATCACTTCTAGTAAAGTAAATTTAAATCTGTTATGCTGTTTTTAAAAGAAATATGTTGATAAAAAAAAATCAATATTCAAGTGATTGTAAAAAGTTTTTACACTGTTTTAACCCACCTCGGTGGCATAGTTAGCTAACACGCTTGTTGTGTGTTAAGCTAGACTATCGAGGACGGGGAGATTGATGTTCGAATCTCAATCTGGTGAACTGGGGGTGGTTTTCCTGTATGGTTTTCCAAATACGAGTTCACTTCCTCTAAATTCAACCTTCGCAATTCCTCATTCATTAGAGTGATTAGTACTTAAGCGTATAACCCGAATGGGTAGCAAGACGCGGTGCTAAAATATATAATACACTGTTTTAATTTGTTTCCAAGCCATTAGGCAATAATTAATTTTATTTAACTATTTATCTTATTACTTTTCAATATTAAAAAAAAATCAGTGAAATTTCACTCATTTTGCTCTTTTAGTTAAAAATTTTATTCTTCTTTTGTGTAACTTATTTTCAAACAATAATCACCAAAAATGTAAAATAAGAAAACCATGAGTTTCCCTTGATGCACTGCATCGGTATGAGATTAAATGTTTTGATGATGGAAAGTTGTGTGCATTACACACTCTTCCCCATTATTTAAAGTTGTTTGAATAAAATGTTATAGACTTATATGATTTTTTGGTACTTTGTTGATCATTGAATGCAAAATAATTCATTAGAAATAGTACCTGCTTTGATGGCCGCATGCTTTAACGCACTACCCTCACAGTGGACTAGACCGCTGGTGACGGGGCAATTAAAAGTTTGATTCCCGGTCGGGTGTACTGAGGATGGATTTTCTAAAATGGTTTTTACCACTCTCTCTCCACACAAATGTGGGCACACTTCATAAAAATATAACCTTCCTCATGCCTAAAACCATTAGCGTAATTAATATATAAGTGTATAACCTGTACAAGTAGTTAGACATAGTGCTAAAAAAGTAATAAGAGTGATAATTTTTATATTTAAATCTGGTAGCTTGTTAAATTAAAGGTTAAACTAAAAATTTATTTGTCAATTGTGTTAAATTATACTCAAGTATTTGCCACAAATATAATAGCTTACTTATGGCATAGGTTAACTCTGTTTTTCTACATTTTAGATGTAGACAATGAACTGCTTATTGTATGTCTCCTGTGATATGTTATATTATTTTTAAACTATAAAATATCATTAAATAAATAAATCAGCAGCCACATGTGTGGACCAAGTGGCCTAATTTACTACTTAAATGCCAACAATGTACTGCACAGTATATTGACCTCACCACTGATTCTCTGTAACCGGTTGAACAGACACCGCCATGACACCTAACTAAAGTACCAAGAAAAAACAGTCTTGGCACATACCTCAGCTTCGAGAGCTGCTACACAGTCGACATAGTAAAATCCTTCAAAACAATTAAATGCATTATTTCCCAGTTAGAATGATGTGAAATGGCACATCAATGGTTCACAGAGACTATAAAACCCCCAACCTAAATATTTGTTGACTAGTCCCTATTTGAACCCTCTTGCAACACTTGCCATCCATTTATAGCAATCAGAAGAATAAGAAAAATTTTAGTTCAACAGATGATAGGTTTTCATTCTTCAACAGCTACAATAAGTTGGCATCAATGAAGCCAACTTTGTGTCCAGTCTAATACCTCCTGAAGAAGATGCCATGTGGCATCAACATTTTGGAAGCATTTGTAAGTGAATGTGCTTCATCTTTTACAATCTAGTATATTTATTTATTTTATTTGATGGCATATTGTAGCATACTTAGACACTTTATTCCATACTTATTTTGAACTATATAGAAATAAAATACTAAAATAAATAATAAAAGTAGCCAAACTTTACTTAAGTGCAGTCCAGTTCAGTGCAATTAGATGAACAATGAGCTTAAGCTGAGTGAGTTCAAGAGTGCAATTAAAACATTGATATAACATAAAAAAATTGATATAACATGAACTGACAAGCTTAATGGAACATGAAAACCGAGTTTGTGTTATTGTAAACCAATATTTTACCAGTCCAATAGAACATTTTATCTCCAATGATTGAAAATATATATTTTAACAGCTATTTTAAAAAAAGCACACCCAAGAACCACAAAATAAAGATGTTGTGAACAAAATTCAATTATTTCTCTTATTGGTTCTAAAAAAAAATCAAAATGGAGCAAATTAAATTCTAAGGAACAATGATCAGCACATTAAAACATTATTTAAATAATGTTTCATAGGCACTTATTATTCATAATGCAATACAATTTATAAATTAGTAAGTAGTTTAATATACAGAACCTTTTCCTAATATTTTGTATTACAGTAGAACCTTGATAATCCGAACGCACCTTTAGTAAAATAGGTCAAAATACATATGCATTATTGATGTATTACTGATTAGATTTTTTATCAAAATATTACATAGCCTATCTTTTTTCATCTTAATCCTACACATTGGTAAAAAAAATATTTAAAAAACAATTAAGGTACTTTACCTTATTATATTGTACTCTATTTGTCTTATTTATAAAATAAAATACATACTTACTAATCCAAACAAATTGATAATCCAAACCATCCCCGGTCCCAATTAGTTTGGATTATCAAGGTTCTACTGTATTTAAAAATATTTTTAATATAGAGCTCATTAGTTAATTTCCATAAATTGGGGTAAAAATCGTTTGGATTGAGCCTTAAACAATTTTCTGGAAAAAAGATTAATTACATTACATAGTTTATATATGTGTGTGTGTGTGTGCATATATATATAATGATCATAAACATGTTAAAATAGCCTTTTTTCAATTTTATTACTTTTCTCTCCTTTTTTTCACAGCTAAAAAAATACATGTCATTAGATAGATCTATCTATTTATATATTTAAATTAAAGAAGAAAATGGTAAAAGTATAAATATTAAGAATCTTGAGTACTTGAGCTTTAAATTCATACTCAGGCTCAAGCTCGACAGATTTATAGGCTAAGCCAACTCGTTTATATAAATTAAAAAAATTGTACTAAAGGAATACTAAAATGAATCATAATTAATGTTTCAGCTGCTATTTCAGGTATGTTTAACCCATGCTATTTTATATTTTAAAACTAATGTTTTTTTTAGTGAAATAATAATTTGTCATTTTAAATATTTCATGTTTTAAATATTTGAGCTTTCATTTAAAAAAGTTGTTCAATAACTTCAATACACATTTTTTATTTACAAAGTTAAGTTTTAAAATCGTATATCTATTCAACCCAAATTCAACTCAATTCAATATTCAGGAGTTTTTAGAGAAGATTGTTGGAGATTGACTCAAATCAAAAACTTTATTTTGCAGATCCTTAGTAATAATTTATGAGTTTAAAACCAATTCAAGAATTTTTTTAAAAATTGATAAAGCTCTAACAAAAATTAAAATAACTTTTTTCATTTTAAGAATTCACATTTTAAAGTAATGTTCTGGCCAGAAATAAAGTTACAAAGGGGAACAAGCCACATAACTTGCATTCGTTTTTAAAGTGTGAGGAAAGGAAAAAAAATATGTTTTTATCAAACCTAACTGATTTGTGCAAGCATATACCTAAAATAAAAATGTACTTTCATTTGAAAATCTGATATTTTTTTTATCAAGGTTATTATTCAGGACCGGATTTACCATTAGGCACTGTAGACACAGTGCCTATGAATTTTTATGGCCTACGAAGGTAGGCTTTTCAAAAAATAAACTAGAAAACCTACGAAAAATAAGAGAAAAGAAATTTTAAGATACAAAAAATATGCAATTATAAGAATTAAAAATTCTCATACAACATTTCTTGGAAATAAAGTTTCTTTTATCGGCTTCTATATGTAGTAAAGTCTTTCATAACGTCCTCAATGCACATTAGGCAATCTTGGCTCATAGTTGATCACACACAGTTCTTGATTTACTTTCGTTAAGAAAATGATATTTTTTCTGCATTTGATCCATGTAAAAGTAAATCCTCAAACCAATATACACATTTGAAAAACTTGTATCAAGATTATCTTTTATTTGGGATTTTATCATTTCTGCTACATACTAATATTGGCTCCTGTACAGTTCAGAAAACATCACAAACTCATCAATAAAGTCTTCTTCTAAGTCTGACAAATAGATGTTAAATAACTATTTAGCTTCGGGTTGAACTTTTTCTTTTCATAAAGATTGGTCTGCAAGAAAACTTAAGATATCATGCAACGTGCTGTATGTCTTTTTGTAATTTATGTGACTATTAGGTCCTCAATACACTAAATACAAAAAATCTTAAATACATATTTTGATTAATTGGTACCAATTCCTCTGGTGTTTCATCAAACAGTCACAATCTTTTCCACGTTAGCCTTTTCACTGTCTGTAATTAGAATTTTAAGCTAGGTTATTTTGTCGTGTTTCAAAATTTTCATGCATGATTTCATCTCGAACCTCAACCAAAATCCAATATAATTTTGCAATTGTGCACAACTCAATTCTAGGTTTCTTAAGTGCTTTATTAATTCTATCAATGTTCTTCAAACTATTTTCCAAATGATTGTAATGAGTCCCATTTAAAAGCTATATTCAAATGTTTCTTTTACCAAAGCTTTCGCTTCATGAACCACCGTTAATTTCTGTTTTCACATTCTGAGATATAACCAGTGCAGCATGAATTTCATTGTAATTTCTTTTCAATGATCTTGCAGCATTGTATTATCAAACTACAAAAAATGTGTGAAGTAATTGTATATATTGTTGAAAAAATTAACTGCAGTTTTCTGTGGATGTGGTTCCTTCATCTGTAGGCTTAGATTTATGAATTCCACCATTGAAATCTTCTAATTGATAAGTGATACTGCTAAACTGCTGTGGAACATCGATATATCTAAGCAATTAGCTTTGAATTTTACTCAAAGGCTTTTATTTTTCCTTTAGATATGTAACCAGTTATGTGTTTTTGCATCCATACAAAATTTTTAGGTGAGGTCAATCTCAGTCAACACAGTAAATTATAAGAACAAAATATGAAAATGTAGCTTACCAGTGTTTATTTAAAAGCCATTAAAATGTGACACGATTATTAACTATTTACTACCAATATATGTGTACATGCACAGCACACGGTTCACTCTCTTCATTGTTTAGTGACTAACAACTAATAAAGTGTGCATCTCTAATAGTTTCAATTTAATGAGCATTCATATTCTAGAGGCTGATCTATAAAGTATTTGTTCATAAAAAAAATAATTTTGTCGATTTAAGGTGGTTCATCGTTTGGAATAATTTAAGCCCGAGTCATTTTAAGTAACATGATTCCCAGTCCAAAATTTAAAGTTAAATAAACGTTTAACTCTTTTTGATCAAATTCGTAATAAAAGTGCCTAGGGCCTACAAGCACCAAAATCCGGCCCTGCTGTTACTATTGAATGTAAAATAGCTGTATTAATAATATTTTATATGATAATATAATGTTAAAATCATATTATATTCCAGCATTATTTTTTAAATTGAAACCTTATTTGTAACAACTAATAATAAATTACAAGGCTTCAATCACGAGAACATCACCATTATCTTTAATATCATTAGAGTAACACGGCAATTTCTCATAGCAACTCCACTCCACTTTTCAATCAATATATGTCTACATAGTAGAGATGGGCACTCGATTCCTCGAATCCTTAAGGATATATTTTGAGATTCAAGGATTCAAGAAAATTTCAGATTCGAGACTCAACTCCTTAAAAAAGTTGGGTTGTTTTTTTCTCAATATTTTAAGTGAAATTTGTTTAAGAGCTCTAATACTCCTTATTGGTGGTTCAAACCTAATTATAATTATAGGATGAACTTAACAACCAGACCCCAGACCAGTAATTTAACACTTAACTGAATGTATAAATGTTATAATAATTGGATTATAAGAAAGAATTTTAACATTTAGTCACTATTCATATTTTCTATTATTCTATTATGTTTATATTCCCTCTTATGTTCATAATTTTTTCCAAGATTCGATATTCGGGATTCAAAGGTAAATTGGAGATTCGGTTCTGTAAAATAGTGAATTCGACCCAACTCTACTATATATTTTCAAATTTCAGTAATAAACCAAAGAAGGTGCCACAGGTCTCTATTGATTAAGAGTTCATGTGACATTAACACAAACACACGTATGTTTTAAGGTTGAGCAGATTATTTGTGAATGTTTGAATGGGAGTACAGGTACTGAGTTACTATTTCATACTGCTTGGTTTCTGGTAACGTGATGGGATGTAACATACTGAATGTTACGAGCTGTGGCGACCAGAGTGATCCGACTCTGAGCCAGAGTCCCGACTACTGCGACTTGAACGGGACTTGCTGTTCCCTCCTCCGATCTCTCGGTCTACAGCACCTGGTTTAATCATACCTTATTAACATTATATGGTTTAAAATAAAAACACATTTTATGACCCTTTTTGTTGCCATTACACTTCTAATTAGCTTCCAGCCTAAGCATTGAGGAGAAACATAAAAATACATTATTAATAATACTTTCAGGGGGAAGTGGGGACCCTCTAACCTCTACATTCCTCGGCATGGTGCTGCTTCAATATGATACATTAAAATGTATAGAATACAAATTGTGACTTTAAAACAATGCTGTTTACCAATATGTTTTAATAATATTGTACTTTGGCGAGCCCATCCACAAAATATCAAGAAAAATATTTCATTTTGATTTTTTTTTTATGTTGAGAAGACATATAACACGAACAACATTGAGCCAGTGGTAAGAAAGGTAGAATTTGGAGGAAATTTACCCTCATTTGTGTGAAGGGAGAGTTGGAAACCATTTAGGGAAAACCACCTTCGTTACACCCGACGAATTCAAACTTTAATCTCCCCAATATCAACAATGAAGTCTAATGTGAGAGCAGAGCGACCAACGAAGTGGGTTAAATTATTGTTAAAAAGGAACTATTTGCCCGGGCTAATATCTTGAGAACTTGTAGATTCACATATAAACTTTTGACAAACACAAGTTTTATGAAATACAATTTCTTTTTGAAGGTAGCGAGACACATTAACCGTGTTAAGAAAAATGGCAAACACACACTGAGAAATATGATTAGGTGATAGCAGCAATAACTTGAATTAAAATTTGATGTGCAGGTAACAGATACATTCAGTGTGTATTTCCAATTAAAAATTTAACTAGTGAAATGAAATAAATACATCAATCCTGAGTTTATGTGTGATTAAGAAATAGAATTCATAAAGCAGAAAGTACAAATAAATGGGTTTGAAGAGAGGGATTCCCCCATAAGGTTTTCTACAGTAAGATGTGCATAGCTTTTACCAGTGTTTTGGTACTCACCAGGTAATGGAGTGTGGACCTCAACTTTGACATGAGCAGTCGCAGTGACCTTGGTAGTGACATGCGACTGGGTAGACGAGGGGGGAGTGGAAGTCTGAGATGACGGACAACTTTCGCTCGCCGTTTTCTGAAAATAAATGGTCAGTGCACACTTAAGTTTCAAAGCTGTTAAAAGTAAATGGTAGGGGGTGTGAAAAGCTTCATAAGCTTCCAGCTTTACTTATATTTGTCAGATTCTGGATTCAAAAAGTATCAAGCTTTGCCAATAAAACTATTTAAAGTTCAAATACATAATTTTGTTAATTTTTTATCATTTGGTGCTGTTATATATCACACATTAATGTTCTCATTACAAAAATCTAGAATAGTTAAATTACATGTTGTGAGAGAAAATTAATTTATTAGCTTAGGTTGAAATATAATAATAATGTTTGCAATATAACATTTTAATAATTATATTTAATACATACATAAAGTTATATAGCTATGCAACCAACATATAATATTTTTTAAACTTTTTTTTTAAGGAGCCAAACTTCAATTAGACTTCAGGAACCTCTAATATTTAATGACTTTTTGAATATTTTATCTTATTTTATAAAACTTCATTTTGAATTGAAAAAGTAGATTTTGCATGCCCCTTGTAAATGTATTGTATTTAAAATAGTATTCAGTTTAGTTTGTGTTTGGTATTACTCTACAATTAAACATGTGATAAAGGATTAATGTCCTCAAATGCTGGCACTTATGATAAAATGTTTGCATCCATTATTTTTCTTGTATAATATGACATACTTGTGTAGGGCCATATGTGGTGGTTTCGACGACTAGTTCAGGTTGAACTACAATCTCGTGGGTCGAGTGCCATGAATTTCCCTCCTCTGTAATGGTGGTAAGAGAAGGCTCGGCATGTAGTCGATTGCATTGCCCTCTGCGCGGTGGCGCCACTTTGCTAACTCTGCAAGAGCCCACCCGAGTTCGAACTGGAGAGGGAGGGGGAGACGGGGTGGAGATACGGTCTGGGTGATCGTAAGGTACCACCTAGACATATAACAAATGTACTTCTTTAACTATAACCAACTGTTTTTAACTATATCATAAAAATCATGTGATGAATTAACATAAACCTTTTTTGTCATGTCTCATTACTCGTTCGGGTTATGCCCATTTGTACTAATTACATTAATGTGTTAGGGATCAGGAAGGTTGAATTTAGAGAATTGTACCCTAATTTACATGACAGGAGAGTGGAAATCCATTTATGGAAACAACACATTTAGTATACCCAATTGTAATTCAAATCACTATCTCCAAATTATCAGCCGTTCGGTCCAATGTGAGAGTGAAACCTTAGTCCATTTGACCACCGAAGCAGATGGTGGCCGCATGATCTAAGGTGTCACTCTTGCAATAGACTAAACTGCCAATGATAGGGAGATGAGTGTTCGAAACCTGCTCAGCTGTAGTGAGTGTGGTTTTCCTATATGGTTTTCCACTCTCCTTCTATGCAAATTTGGATACACTTTCTCTGAGCTCAACCTTCCTCATCCCTAACTCATTAGAATAATTAGAACATATGCTTTTAACCTGAACAGGTACTTATAAGCTTGAATAAACTAATTTATACAATTGACCTGTTTAAACCACAAGGAATAAATGGTACTTACTAATATAAAAATAGTAAATAAATAAAAAGTTTGAAAATACAAATTTTCTGCATTGCTGTTAACATCTTTTTATATTTTTAGACAAAGATTTGACATGAATTTGAAAATAATAATTTTTTATAAATGATATTATTTTTCACCTCAGCTGCAGGTCCAATTAACGAAAGAAGAACGGGAAAAAAGACTAGCCCGTTGACCAGACCTACTACAACAAGTGTGACCAGGACAGAGAAGAAATAACTGCAACAAATACAAACACACAATGTCTAATTAATAAAATCTTTTCAGTTCTTCAATATAAAGTGAAAAGTGTGAATATGATGTTTACCACAAATTTTTAACTTACACACATATGTTTGAAAATAAAGTGCAATAAGCAGGTTATAACATGTAATTAAATATATATGATAGAATTGTAGAAAAATGAGCCATAAATATAAGTCTACACACTAACACATAATAACAAACAAGTTAATATTTTGATGCACCATAGTATAGCTGAGGAAGAAAGATATTATTTTATATAAAATTTTAAAGTGTTTAATGCTTTTGTGTTTTTACTTTTATTTGTGCTTCATTATTTTACAATTATATCATATTTGATTAATCCCTTAAGATGCAAAGCTATGATAGAAGAAAAGTTGTTTTTTATTAATGTAATGTTGAACCATCAGTGGCGGAACCACATTCCCCTCCCGAGTGGTCAAAAGTGATACATTAAAATATTGTTTGGAACTTAGCCGAAATAAACACATATGGGCAGTTTAATGAAAAAGGCGGCATGAAAAGAGCTAGGTAAACTGATTAGAATTTATAGTTGGAAAATTCAGATTGAGGTATTGCAAAGATTATTATTGTAGTGTCTAATCAAGACATAGCTAAAGACAACTCTGGTGGAAAACAGATTTGTTTGCTTGGATCTTCTGCATGTCTACAATGATATCATTTCAGACCCACAACAAAGGGTTGAGTGTTTGTCAAAACCAGCAAACATAGAATGATTATGTAAATAATAACTTATAGTCTACATTTAAGAAATATTATGAAAATGTTATTATAAATAATGATTTGTTTTATTTATATTTCCATTTATTTCTATCTTATTTGCAGGAGCCCAGGATGACTTTGAAACTTCACTTTCGAGGTTTTAATTTGAAGAGAAAAAAAATCCTAAACCCCCCCCACCCCCCCAAAAAAAATTGCTCTCTGGATTAGCCCCTTAAGACCAGTCCCATTTCCCAATTAATTACTTTCATCCGTCAAGATTAACCAATCCCTTTGAGCTATTTTATTTTATCCATAGATGAAAGTATTTCAACATTTTTAATATATTCTTGTATTTCTTCATTATAATACTAATGTGTAGCTTATTTTTTAGCATCACGTTTTATTATCGGTGTGGGTTATACGCCTATTGTATATTAACATTTTCCTAGAACACAAGGTATTTATGTTATTAAACCTTAACTGTATAAACAATTTGGGTTTTTTTAACCAGCCTTTACCACAACCAACTTTTTTTTACCTTGCAAGGAATGAGCTAAAATTGTAATTAGAGGCATTTTAAAACTTACCATATTTAAAACAATTCCCAAATTGCCATTTCAGCATTTTGATTTTGTAGTACAAGTTGCTAACAGTTAAAGTATTATGCAAGGAGATTGTGGAGGCTAAATTAACGCCATTTGCTAAGTTGGTATTTAAACTTAAGAAAACAGTCATCTTTTCAGAACTTGGAGCAGAAACACAAAAGAAAAAAAGAAAATATTGTCACAGTTAGGTATTCCTGTCAACATATCATTAAGACATTTTCCCAGAACTTTATTTTTTTATTTTAAATAAATTTTAAACCATGGTTCAATACTGTGGTGACATTTTTTTGTGAAGTGAAAAAATTATACCAATTATTTCTAAAAGAAAAAGGAATTTGACAAAAATCCCAAAAGTTGCTTCATTCTCATTTTAATTAATAATTCTATAAAAGTTTTAGTGTAAAATTTTACATAAACCATTTTTTTTAACACCGCATCTCATTAACTGTTTGGACTGTACACATTATTAATCACACTAATGTGTTAGGGATGAGGAAGGTTGAATCTAGAGGAAGTGTATTCACATTTGCATGGAAAGAGAGAGGGTGAAAAACCATTTGGTAAACCCCCTAAAACCACCCAGTACACCTGACAACCCTGATCCCCCTGTTATTGGCAGTTCGGTTTAATGTAAGAGTGATGCCTTTGACAATGATGGCCACCAAAGCACATAACCAATTCTTAATCTAAATTAGGGCAGACACCTGTTGGAACCCCCACCCCACCTCTCCCAGTGTTAAACAGGCAGGATGTTTTGTCATTGGGTCTGGGTGGTAAGAGGATGTTGTTGCTCCACTTTAAGAAACATGAACCATTTCCTGCCCCTTCTTCCCCTGACAACTTAGGTGGTCCCTGTTGCTCCCCCCTCATCCCACCTCCCTCTACACTTCCTCCTTTCAAGAGAGTTTGCAAAGTTTTAAAGAGGGGAGGACATTTGACATCTTACTTTAAAACAAATGAGCAAGAAGTGCATTAGTCTCATAGGTTACTTTTGTTCATTTTCGAGAAACAGGATGAGAGAGGTTCAGTCATTCAGCCTCTTATAATTTTTTTTTATTACCCTACTCAAAGTAGGAAATAAAAAGCCAAAAAATTAATAAAAATGAAAATTTCCCGGATCAGAAATAAGATATGTGTCAAATATTTTTTCAGTACTACACAAATTAATGACAAATTGAAGATGGACCAGCATTTATCTGGTGAGTATGAATAAACTAAAGCAGAGTTAAAAATTATGCCACAGGTGTGGCGAATGAGGAGTGGAATTTGCTACTCCATGTAAAAATTTAGAAATTTGCTTTCATTTGGATTTTGTTTGGGATATAAAGGACATATAATTTAGCTGTTAACAGATAGTGTTCGCTAATCTTACATCTTGGACCTTCAGACCAGATTGTTGTTTTATAATAAAATAATTGACTTAAGGTTTTGTGTATGTTGGTACCATATATACTTGTGTATTTCTGTATGGTCAAAGGAGGTGTTCTGTTAATTATTTTAAAGTCAAATTGGTCACAAACATCTGATTTTTCATAGTGTAAAAAAAATCCTTCAAAAATGGGGAAATTTTTTTTAATTTTTCCAAATTTTTGAAAAATATAAGTACTCGACATACAGTAGAATTACACTATTAAAGGAGTTAAACCAAATATAAATCACAATATAAAACTTTTTTCCCCCCAGGACTAATGTAAGAACAATTTTACCTATAATGAACATAAACATTTTATGTTACAAGAACCCGCCTCAGTAGAGTAGTTAGCTAATGAGCCAATTTCGTATTGAGCTAGACTGCCAAGGACAGGGAGATCGAGGTTCGACTCTCGCTTGGGTGAACTGGGAGGGTTTTTTCCTAAATGGTTTTCCACCCTTCCTTCATACAAATGCGGGTTCACTTACTCTATATTCAACCTTCCCAATTCCTAGCCCATTAGTGTAATTAGTACTTAAACGTATAACCCAAAAGGGTAGCAAGAGGCGGTGCTAAGTATCATCATCGGCATCATCATTATTATTATTATTATTATTATTATTATTATTATTATTATTATTATTATTATTATTATTATTATTATTATTAACATCATCATTATTATTATTATTATTATTATTATTATTAATTATTATGATACAAGCAAGTTAAAACAATATAGACAAAATTAAAAACAAAAATTGAATCTACTTAAGGGAGCTGGAATTATTGGTGGTTTTGTCACTTGGCCACTATAGCATTACCTTTCTAAAAAATTATAATTAGTTGGTTTTAGTTCTGATACAGAAGAAATTATTGTTTTGGTGAAATGTGAGAGTTCAGATTATTTTAAAATGACTTAGAGTCAATTTAGTTTTAAAATTTAAGGCAAAGAAGAGATATTATTCATGTCTTGTGTGTATTTTTAAACTTTGTCATGACGTGTGAACAGCAATCAGTGACCAATGTACCTGTTGAGAAGAAGTACTGTAAACTAGAGATAATATTTAGTAAGATATTTGGTCAAAAATATTTTATTTATCCTTTAGTCTTTCCTTCTTAAAAATCTTAGCTACACTACTGCTTAATTTACCTTAAAGTACATGCAAGGTTTTTTTGCTCACCTAACGATGAAATCAAACTCTGAGAATGCTAGCATAAACACCCCCAGCAACGTTGTGAGGGCTCCATGCGTAATAGGAGCAAACATGTGCTCCAAGGCGAGACTTATTCTTCGATTCCGGCACCCAATACTGGACACGAACCCCTGCCCACACAAATAATATTATCAAAACAAGTTATGTAATGTTTGCTTTAAAAATGTTATAAATACCAAAATTACTGAAAATATTTTCCATATCAAAAGGTTAAACACTTGTATCAATGAGTTTGATGCAATTATGTATTATGTATAAATGTTTTATTGGTACCTAAATTTAAAACAAGATTATCACATAATTAATAAGGTAATAATGAGGATATGTTATATAATGGAAGAAGATATAGGAAAGAGTAATCATTACTGCTCAACTCCTAGACCAAGCTAATGATCAATTTTCTTCGAGGCAGCCATTACCTCTTTGTCCAGTGGCAGCAATGTAAAGTGTGAACTGTGTTCTTATTTTCATTGTAAAAGCAATATTGTGTTTGTTCCTTTTATATGTTTATATCCACCTTTCCTGTACCTCTTCTATTTATAATAGAGCATACCTCAAAAGGGGGTTTTCTTAGAGAGATATATAATTATGAGGATGTATATATTTTATAGTTGTTTTGGTGTTACTGAATAACCCTAAGATGATGCATAATTTAACCTCAATCAAAATAATACAACAGAATACTGTTAAAGCCGCCCTTAAAGCATCCGATCAGGATCAAACCCCACTTCCATAGTTCACAATGTTATACAATCCGTGAAATATTGGTTTAATGTGGCGAAAAGCTTACCAGAAGAAGCTAAGATAAGCTGAACATTATGTTTATATTGTAATATTCAAATTAGTAAAAAGATAACAATGAGTTAAGTAACAATAAGATATGTATAGTAAACTAGAGGTGCTGCAGAACTCACCAGACAGATGTGTAGAGTAAAGTGCACGCCAATGCCTACGGCCACAACTAAGAGGACAGCAGGCACAGCGCTGAGCTTGATGCCCAATACACCCATGAGTCCCAACAGCTGCAGCACAATAGCAGCCAATGCGCCCACCACCAGGGTTGCTGCCCACAAGCTGAGTAGCAGTACGCTCACCACTAAGAACACAGCCCCCAATGCACATAGCAAGGCTAGACCCAGGGACTGGCGTAGCCCCAGGTATTGTTCCCAGAACAAGAAGGGGATCCCCGATGGGTAGTTTGGGAGTCCTCGCTCCTCAAATTTCCGGCACAATGCACGTACTTGGCCTAAGGCGCGTGTTATGCGCTCAGTGTTGCTTAAGCCATGTAGGTACAAGGGAATTTGTGCATATATCAATGGCGCAGATTTAGGAATCTACAGAAAAATACAATACAATTTTATGGTAACAATATTACTTTGATGCTCATATACTACTTAATAGTTATTTTGCTTGAATAAATGCTATTCAGTAAAAAATATATATATTCATAACTAGGTTTAGAGGTTTGTAAATTCATTAAAAATAACATATAATTCAAACTTTTATCAGACATTTAAATACATAAATAAAATACAATTCACTACACCAAAAGAAATGTCTGCCAACAATGTGTATCTTAGAATCAATTTCAATTATAAAAACAAAGACATAAAGGACAAACACAGGAAATGCATATTAGTTGTGAATGTATAACATATATCTAAAAAGAAAACCTTTTCATTTTTTGAGGTACTACTATTTTGCTATATTTGGAAGAAGGTACAGGAAAGGATAGAAATACATAAAAGTAACAAACACAATATGGCTTTTACAATGAAAAGAAGAACACAGTTCACACTCTGCATTGTTGCAACTGGACAAAGAAGTAGTGGCTGCCTCTACCACACAATTACCTAGGTTTAATTCTATCAGAACTCATCAGGAGGAAGTATTAAACGCACCATACCTAAAGATGAAACCAAAAAACACAAAATGAAGCAAAAGGAAATCGGTAAAGAAAAATAGGACACTTAGAAGGAACATGTAAAAGGAATTAATAACATAAAAAAGACAAAAACATGGTCCTAAGTGTCCTATTATTCTTTACCAATTTCCTTTTCCTCCATTTTGTGTTTTATGGTTGTTTTTAGTCATATTTCCTGAACCTTCTTCCAACTATAACAAAAAAACGTCAAAAAGCAAAGGGAGGTTTTTCTTAAAGAGACAAATTATAAAAACTAGGGGTATGCAAAGTTATTTTTGTTTGTTTTTTGTTTGAAGCGAACTCAAATTGAATATATGAAATATTCTCAATGCCAAATCAAAGTTTGAATATTTTTTTGTTTATTTTCTTTGCTTGAAAAAATGTTGTATTGTGGTTATTTATACAACTTTATGAACTGAAATTACTTATAAAAAATTTTGTTTGCACAAATGTTTGAAATATCTTGTTTTATTCTGATACATCAAGTTACTATCACAACTTACAATTCAGTTACTTCAGATTTTTTTTCCCGTTGAATATATATATTTGAAATATACATAACAGCAGAGAATGGCAATAAATGACCATAAATTATTGAGTACGGTATATTAGGTGTCAATATTTTTACTAATGAAGTTCATAATTGTCAATATTTTTACTAGTGAAGTTCATAATTGTTGAAGCTGGAATTTTTCTCAAAATGTTGTCGAAGCTGAGATTTGTTTTGATGCCAAATGGAGGTTTTGAAGCTTTGCACACCCCTAATAAAAAAACTAATAATTCCCAAAGACTTAGAAATGTTTGGCAACATTGTGAAATAATATAAAGTAAGTGATGGAAAGGAACTGTTCAGGTTGGTTCCCTTCCATCACATTAATTCACAGTGTTTACACTATTTTCATAAATAGTAGTTTAGAATCAATCAAAAGAACCGTCAACAACTGTTTCCAGCCTGTGGCTGAGTCATTTTAGTTAAGTGCCTCCATATTCCTCTATCCTTCCACCATTCTTTCTCCTTTAATCGCTTCCATTCGTTTCCTCTCACTTGCACACTTTCTGATATCTGCTACTCCCATCTCTTTCTTGGTCTCCCTTACGGGTTTTTTCCTGTATACTTCATCTCCATCATTCTCTTTGGTACTCTTTCCTTTTACATCCTCATTACATGACAATACAATCTCAGTCCTGTTTCTTCTACTATCTCATGTACTCTCTGTAACCCCACTCTTTCCTGGATAAAAAATACACTTTTTTTATTGCTTCCTTCACATACCTTAAGCTCGAAATCTGATGCAGCGTGGAACCAAGGTCTTGGTTCTGGTCTGAAGTTGGCTTGGGATGCACCATAGGCGAGGGCATCATTGGAAGCCCAAGCACTCAAGTAATTATAGAATGCTTTGGGATTGATGATTCCTTCTGTATCCACCAGTCGAACCTGCGTCACTAAGGACTTGTCAATCGGGTTGTCAACATGACCCGTTTGTACTAAAAGTTTGTATCCAAGGATTCCTTCATCGCTGGCATTCTGAAACCACCGCTCCTGTGTGATGCTACCACGTGACCAGTCTCGGTCAAATGCTTTCTGAAGACCTGAAATTACACCAAACAAATTGTGTATCACTTTAAATTTCAAAGTAATCAATTGGATGAAAAATAAATTAATTATAAAATATACATATAAGTTATTTGAAATACAGCACTGGGCTGGATTAAGGCTAAAAGTAGGAGGTATAGCCAACACACTTAGGATCTAATTTCCATTGGGAAAGCCTTATTTGACAGTTATTAAAGCTATTAGATCTACTTTAATATATCTATACACCAAGTCATTTCATCTACAACCGTCACTTTTGGGTACCTATACCTCAGTTTTAGCTTATGTGGTGCTGACTGACAGTTCACAGCTGACTTCTGACAGTCAACATTTAGGTATATACCTAAATTTTGAATGTCAGAAGTGACAACTGCTAAAGACATGTTTTTTGCAGATCATATGGTTCGGCGTAGGGATACATAATTTGGTCTGGTAGCTTTTCAAAGCCGTCAGAAGTCAGCACCACATAAGCTAAAACTGAGGTATATATAATAGCAATACTATTGTTTTTAAAAGTCTAATATGGTTATATTTTCTAAAAGGCTCTTTGTATGAAAATTGGACCTTTACTGAATGATGATGGAGTAAAAGTTGTTGAGACAAAACGCTAACAAAGACAAAAATACATTTTAAACACTGGCTTCCATCAATAATAATAGACTTCCTCACGGCCGGTCTTATAACTTCTGGATAAATATTGCTATAGGGAGGTTAAAGTTAGCTATTAGATAAAGATTATCAGCCACTTTAATATTTTACGAGTATTATGAACTGAATTTATCTGTTGGATAGTTTTCTGTAGAGTAACTATATTTTTATGCATAAAACACAAGGTTGGTATTGTTTTTACTGGTGCCCGCATGCGTACAACATGGCTAGTAGCTACAACGCTCTACATTTGCTAAATAATGGCGGCTAAATGAGTGCGAGTAAACAGATGGCGTCATGTGGGCACAGAAGCTAGGTTGTCTTGCAAGTATTAATTTCGGTATCTGTCAAAATGTGGTCAATAGTTCAATACAATGTTTACAAAATTTCATTTATTGTACTCCCATTTAAATAATTTGTTCTTATATAACTATAACTCTACAAATAGTTTATCAGTTTTTATAAAAGTGTGAATTAAATGTTCTAGCTTTATAAGCATATAACCCGAATGGAAAGTACAATGCTAAGTATTACTATTCTAACTTTATATATAGTTAGAGCCTGTGCCTACTAAACATGTGAACCAAGATTTTAACCTAAAAATAGATTCTGATAGGCTAAACCTCAGGAAAAATAACGCGTCACCAGTGCCCATTTTAACTTTCAGATAAAAGTTATCAGGTACTTAAAACCTCCTGATAAAAATGTGATGGAAAAATACATTTTATCTGGTAGATAAATGCTATCTGGTAGTCATAAGAAACACTTTTAACTTATTGACCAGATAAAAATATTTATCGGCCAGATTAATATTTATCTAGGAGTCATAAGATCAACCCTCAGCTGATATTAAACTGTAAGTTTAAAAATTCTGATATGTTTCTCAAGATTGATAGTTAATCTTTCCCTTTTTAAACAAATACTGTCACCTATTGGCAGTCTTTCCAGCCTGTCCAACTAGTGCCACCTTATAGGAGTGTTTAAAATTTGAGCTAATACCAACTACACAATGATTTCGGTAGGAAGGTCCATCTGAAAGGCCTATTTTCTTACCAAATTCCTACTGTCTAGTAGGATTTTGGCAAGGGAAAATGTTTTTCAGACAGTAAGTTTTATGAAAATCAGTGTATAACAGACTTGAGAACTATATCAGTACTTTTCAACAAACAGTTTGTCTTCATAAACATGGGTTGACAAAAACTATGTTACATATGATTTTTTGTGTCTGTTTAAGTGTTGGTTTTAAGAAATTTTAGCTCGGGTGCTACCCAATTAAGAGTGTCGGCTATTCCTCCTACTTTTAACCATAATAAATATTAAGAGCTTCAAACTTTTCACTTGTCAAAGTGACCAACTCAATTTGATTGTGAGTAAAGCAATGCACTCACATTTATTTGTACTTAAATTACTATTACAATGACAATGGGTTTGAATGCTTAGTGAGGTAATAATTCAAAAAATACTTTACCAATTAACCATTCTCGAAACATGCTGAGCCAGAAGTCCGGTAATCCACCGTCATCATTCTTGATAACACTCGGCACTCGCATGAATCCTTCGTGGTAATCGTACAGAAGCCTCTGATTGGTTGGATACTCAAAGTCACCCATCGTCACCGCATAAATATTGTAGAAGCCAAAGTACTGTCCTTGGGCTGAAAGGAATGCATGCTCATCTGTATTTTGAGGCACAATGTCAGTAAGATCCAAACCATCTGACACCTTGGTGACACCCCAGATACTAGCCGCAAGAATTGTCACAAGACCTATCATTGTTATCACTTTAAATGGTGACTTGGTGATAAGGGGAGCATAGTGGTTTGTAGCAAGGCGAGTCAGAGACCACCTCAAACATTCATAGGGCCTGAATTCTGAGGAACGCCCGTTCTCGAGGTCAATAGTCAACAGCTCACGGGTTGAGCCCACCCAGCATTCCTAGAAAAAAAACAATCAATAAGTAGTGTTAGCACAGTTTCAAAAGTTTACTTTAATTAATGTTAAGATTCATTAATCATTCCAAGATTCCATGACATACTCATTATTTTACAATGTCATATCATTTAGAAATATTTGATGCAGCACTGTAGTTTTAATTTAATAAGAAGTAAACAATAGTCAGCTAAATTAATCATGTTCAACCTACGGGTTAAATTTTTATTGACCTATTCACCACAAAGATAGCTTACTGGTGTTTGTAGCAACGTTGCTGGTGGAGGTGACGCAAGTACTGTGACTGTCTGCTGCCTGTCAGGAGGTAGAGCCCGTGTAATTGCCTGCAATTTCTTGGGAGGCTCTGGAACTACTCTCGCCATTTTACGTGGCACAGCGGCGGTGACGCGGGATGCACACGGCCAACTGCCTCCTGGAGATGGCAGGCAACAACAAAGCAGGTCTATACGGCCTGCTCGGCGCCGCCGTAGGTCGAGGCTCACTACCGCGGGGAATACCAGCAACACCGCGGCCAGGTTGAACATAACTAGCACTGCCGCCTGTGGTATGTATCAACATGTTGTGAGACACAGTACTGGATGTCATCTTAACAATAAAGTGAGTGCTTGGGTTAGTAGCAAGAACAAATAAAAAGAGTTCAATTCAAGAGAGCTGATTTTAATAACATTATGATGTGTTGGTGAGGTTTTAACCCAATAAGCGAATCCAAGTGAATTTAATCATTTTGTACCCTTAAGCTGGAAAAAAATTATTTGTACACACATAAAACTAACATAAGCAATGTGGTTAGAGAGGTTTTATAACTCATAAGTAAAGCTGGTTTAATGCCAGGTAGTGCCTAAAATTATGTTGTATTTATGTATAGATTGGCCTTTTTAACAGAAGACTATGTTATTGCTGTTTAATTAAAAGAAACATGTGAAATAACCAAATAAAAAAGAGCAAGTGTGTCGATTGTTATTTGCACACTTCATTTCTTAATATTGCATGTGTTGATTATTTAACCTATTCTCTGGTGCACGTTTACATAGCTATCTGCATAGGCCTGACAGCCATTTTTCTATATTCCTTCAAAAAAGACATTCTCATTCAACTAATTTATTTACAAGTAAACAAGAATGAGTATTAATGTTTCCTTTTTACATATATTATGAACAATATAAACAACATAATTATCAAGTAAATACCAAATATTATATAGTATGTCTTAATGGTAAGCTGGGCATGATAAATTGTCGACGAAATTAAAAAACTTGAAAATTTGCTCAAATCTCCTCAAAGAAATTTGTTCCCATTACCATGGGGTATGAAATAGTTTTCTGGCATACCGATTGTCTTGTATTTCAGGCCTTTTGTCATAACTAGTCCCAAAACACACTCCTAAAAACTTCCACATTACACACACAGTCACATCCTTGTAGTTTACATCTCTAGAGTAGGGAGACAATTGGTGGGTTTGAAAGAATAGTTTTTCATTTATCTGTTTGTTTCCTCCATGAGATGACCAACTAATTTGTATTTTAACCATTAAAATGGCTCATCTAGTCCTGAACTGTCAACTTTCAGTCATGTATGAGCAAAAAAAAAAAATACTGGGTTGTATATTTGAATTTGTGAATAGATTACCTACGTTTCCATTTGTTAGAGCAAATACTATGTTCTTAACAGTGGCACATCATTATCAAATACACATGAATTATTTAGATCACTACAGTATCTAGATAAGGTATGAATATGTATTCATCTTTGCTATTAATATCAGCAAATATCTCTGAAAGAATGACATCCCTTGAAATTACGACTTTTCAAGATGTCATGTAAAATTGAGTCACGAGACTGACCTGTAGCGAGAAGACGCGCAGTGCAGGAACTGGGATGATAGCAGCAGCAAAGAACGCACACATGTTGCTGAGAGCTGTCAGCAGGACATTAAGCCCTGTTCGCTTCAAGACAATACCCGTTTGTTCCTGATGCAAATCAAACCAATAATTATATAACTTCGAGTACCACAACTTAAGATTTTGTTGCATCATTATGAGACATTAGACTGTCCACATAATATATTATTTTAAATACTTCAAATAACCATAATTAAAATGATTTTCTTTAATATTACTATGTTAATTGATTTCTAAAGATGTTACCCGCTTTGGGGGTCATGTATTCTATAAGGTATCACTCATGCAATAGACTAGACTGTGGATGATGGCGAGTTTGGGGTTTAGTGAATTGAGGGTGGTTTTCCCTTAATGAATTTTCACTCTCCATTCACGTAAAGCGGGTACGCTTTCTTTAAATTCAACCTTCATTACTAATACATTAGTGTAATTAGTGCATACGTCTATGGCTCATGTCATAAGAGGTGGTGCTAAAAAAAATTAGAAATAAAAATATGTTCTACTTCTACAACATGGGTGACTAAAAATTTTAACTGATACAATTCATGAATGTGGCTTAATTAGTTACAAATCTTGTATAAGTAACTGGTTACATTATTCAAAATTGTTAGTGACTACTTTTTTTGCTAAGAAGTAAAGGAAGCAACTTTAATTTGAATGGTTTCTTGATTTCCTTCTTAAATTGTAAACCAAATTCAAATGTTACTTCACATGTTAAAACAAAACTTTGGTTAGTATGGTGTTACAAAAGTGTTGGTACTCACGTGTGGACACAGGACACTTGTCGCCTCTTCTTCAGCATATGTGTGCACTATGAGGAACATGTCATCAACACCGAGCCCAAGTGCTAGGAATGGCACAATCTGTGTGGTAGAGGCGTTGAAAGCAATCCCCAGTAGGGCACAAAACCCAAGACCTGCAGCCACCGTCATGGATACCAGCATCACACCGGCTACTCCCACACCCGCCTGTGATCGTACTGGGTCGTACCACCTGAGCAGCACCACACCTGCATATACAACCTGCACACAAACATATTGTAGTAAGATCAACTTGTTTAACAATAAAGGAAGATTTATGAAATTAGTTTACACCTTTTGTATTTGGTAATTTCAGTCTAAACAATTGGTACCTCTAACTTTCAATATTAAACATTTATAGTGATATGTGATTAAACATATGTTAACATAGATAATTATTTTCAAGCAACTCTCACCCTGCAACAACTTTGAAACCCAACCTGGATTTATCTTTACATGTGTTGATTAAGTAGTATTATTATTAACAAGAGACAGTATTTTTATTAGTTTTAAATTTGACAGTTTAATTATAATTATATCAATAGTATTTCTTTCTTCTAATCTAATTAAATTATTAGCCCAGCACCGTTAAATTTTTTATTTATTTTTCATCCTAGCAAGGGGTGAAGTAAAACTCTGGAGTTAAGGTGTTGTGTATTATAATAATAATATATTTAATAATTTAGTTAGATTAAGTTGCTAATGGCCAGTCTGACCAACTGGCACTCAAGCTTAGTAATAAAACATGTAATGACGAGTTCCAGAGAATAGACAACAAATTGAACCTATTGTGTTTAACATCTGACCAGTAAGCCGCAAAATTAAACATACAAACATACATTTCTATGGTAATATCAAACCAGTGATACACAAAGTTGCCCCACACTTGTTGCAAAACATTATTCTGTTTTGTTTTTTTTTCTTCAAAAGATGTATAATGAGCTTATTTTAAATATTCGGTATGTTTCTTTGAGATGTCTGTAAATTAAAATAAACCCATGTAATAATTATTACTGTCACTGTTATTATCAAATCACGATGGAACAATTTGCATTTTATTAACTTACTTTTTATTTTTTAGCACTACACCTTGCTTTTTGTTTGGGTTATATGCATGTGTAACAATTACATTAGTAAGTTATGGATGAGTAAGGTTGAATTTAGGGGAAGTGTACTCGCATTTGCGTGGAAGGAAGGTGGAAAACCATTTTGGAAAAAAAACCTTCAGTACACCCGACAGGGATTCGAACCTCGATCTCCTTGTCATCAGCAGTCTAGTCTAACACAAGAGTGACGCCTTAGATCATGTGACCACCGAAGCAGGTACCTACATTCTTCAACAACATAGCAGAATAAATGGCTTTTTGGGTGGATTTTTGTTGAACCTTGTAAATTTTCTGGGCATTTTATGGTAATTTATTTGATATGTTATTGACTTTTCCTAGTTTTCCAAATTGATGGATATCATAAGAAAATTAATTAAAACATAGAATTAGGCATCAGTAATTATTGTTGTATGCACAATTGCTTGGTATAACCACTTACCATAAAGATGTAGCATGTGACCACTTTTGGGATGCTGAGCTCTGAGAACTGTGTAAGGATGTCATTGAGAGTGGAAGTGGAGAAAGCGTATACATTGTAAGGACCTGTAATGTTATCAGCATTCATTTGTCTGCGGACTTCTTGAGCAAACCTTCTTTGCCACATCTCCAAAACCAATGAAGCTTTCTCTTGGGTCCAGTCCAGGTGGTGGACTTTGTACGTCTCGGACCAAAAGTCGTAAAGCTCCCGCTCCCCCATCAGTTGTATAACAGTCTGAAGTGCATGTGCCCTGAGAGACATCCACATACACTATTGATGAACTCAGAACACTTCCCAATTTTTTAGCAGGAGTGCCTTAACTAAAAATCATTCATATAACTACACAAATTCCATAATGTTTTTTCGTGAAGTTGTTTGTTGTGATTTTGCATTTAAAATCAAGACATTTTAAAAAGACAAAATTGATTGCAATATCGGGCACAAGGTATGATAGAATTCAGTGCTACCACTGCTAACAATTAATTATTTTTTTTTAACAATGGAAATGTACTCTGACTCTTTTTTGTCAATATCTAAATAAAACACATAATGTGTAGCGTTTTCACTAACAAAAGTGGATACAGGACCTGTTGAGAACTATGGATTGTGCATGCATGACATTTCACAATTCCTAATGAGAACACGAGAAAAAGAGAAGCTATTACCAGGCCCATATTTAGGATATGTTTCACCCCTGGCCTTCATTTATTTTATGCTCCCCCCACCTCAAACATCTACATCATTTCTCTTCCACTACAGTATTGACTAGCAGATATATGGTATATGGTTGTGAAAACTTAAAGAAAATGCTCATTAATTTTCAATTTCATTGAAATCTTTTTGTAACATAGTTGAATAAACAAGTTTACAAGTTTATATAAATATTCATATACAATAATTATTTTAATATCTATAGTGAAGTTCGAAAAATAAAAAGTCTGAAGAAAAGATAATATTTTGAAACGCCAAAAAAGGTCATTAAAAAAATAATCTTCATTGATCAAATCCATCAAATAACCTTAATGATCACTGTGAACAAGTAATCAAAGCACGCCAAAATGGAAGAAGTTAAAGTACGAGATTAGAACATTTGCAATGCTTTAGTCAACTGCCAGTGCTGTGTTGCCATCTCTCATAAACTCATAGACATGAAATAATAGTTCTTTTAATGAAAGCTAACAGTTTTTTTCTACACAGTAAATACTATAAATTTATTTACTGGTTACATTAAATTTTGCTATAGTTTTATTATTTCGATATTATTTTGCCGCCCTGTGCAGCTACACAATATTGATTCCTATATATTTTTATTTTTATTGAAGAAGCTGCGTGTAGTAGTTAGAGCTTGTTTTTTTTATAGATACAATTTCTACACCAAAACAAGTTGTGCCGATGTACCCCCCAGACTTTCATCGGTGGGAGGAGTTGTTTCTTTCCATGAGTGCTGGACTTTCACGTCAGGAAATTAAGACACAACCTAGGAATCACTGTGAGGAGAGCTTAACCTATATTGTCCTATTGAGAGTCAAAACTTGATCATAGAAATCACCCTTAAGAGGGCTTTAACATATGTCACCTCGTTTAGGCTCTCAGAGGAGGTCAGGTGTCTGGCCTTAAGAATCACCTTAAAGTGGGCTTTTAGCCAAAGAAGATGGCCTGACCGGCTTTCCCAGAGGTTCTAAATACCAATCAATTAGTATGTAGCGAGTAGCCCCCCACCCCCACCCCCTCCCCCCTTTCCACCTCATCCACTTTGACACAGGCAACCTTGACAGAAATTTAGCCACCATTCGGGTTAAATCCTCTGAACATTGTCTGAGGGCTGCCACAAGGAGGCACTCTGCCAGGATTACAGGATGAGGAACATCCCACTGTCAGAGGTGGGGGGGAGACTCCTGTCCTGTCCGAGTCATGGCAGTCGCCATGAGGGCGAGCACATCTCTAAACCTATTGAGCATCCAACCTCAACCCAGCGCTATCCCCCCATTCCTGGTGTTGTAATGTCAACTTAATGAGTTTTATTCCTCACCTCTGTAAATGGCCAGTTTTGTTCTTCGAGGTTCCTCCAACAATCAGATCCTCAGGCCAGTGCATATACTTGGCTGCGAAACCGTAGCAGCCTCCCGTCAGCTCCGCTCCAATGTCCGGGACCTGAAACACACCATAAAATGGAGTTAAGCAGCAATATAGTGGGAGGGGAGTAAATTAATTCGATACTGAATTCAGTAAAAGTTTGCAAGTGCAATGTAAATTATCAATTATTATAGCCTTTAGCAAATCTGGCAATAATCATGATAACTTTTGTGTAAGATGAAGAAATAAAAGTTTATATTTGTCAGCAATATTTAAGTATAAGCACATGTGCTTGGATTACAATAGTACTAAATAATATCACCCCATTGAAAAGTGAGTTCCATTTCTTTGAAACAAATGAAAATGAAACAGTTTTATTTTTAGAAAGTATTCAAAGAAAGTAGGGTTTTTTATTGTACTGTACTAATTTACATTGTTGGATAAAAATAAGAAATGTTTATCATTTAATAAATTAATTAGTTTAAAACATTCCGACTTTATAAAAATAAGTTGGTGTGTGTGATAATAGAAGCTTGTTAAAATAATTTACATATTTGTAAAATATTTGCCAGATTAACATACCAAAATAAATGTTATAAGAGTATAACTTTTTTTTGTTATTGTCTTAAAGTAGAAATGTGTTGAGAAATGTAGATAGTTTTTTAAGTTTAATTTAATCCAAGTTTAAAACACCAAACAAAATCGGCAAAGAGGAGCTTTAAATTGCAACAAACATCACAGTGGTCTGTGTATTAATAACCAAATGCTACCAGTTGTGGGACTAGCTGTGATGAGAATTATTAAAATATAAAAGAAGTAGACCCGCCTCAGTGGTCAAATGGCCTAAGGCAGAGTTCGCAAACTCACGGGCCGCATCCAGCCAACGAGACGGATTAGAACGCAATATTTTTATATTACTACCCGTTCTGCGGTACACCGAAAAATATAGTTTAATTTTGGTGAGTACATAACTGTAAATAACAAAAAACAAATATTGCCATTAACTACTGTGATATTTGTTTTTTATCCCTTTATCACATAATTTAGTAAATATTGCTTTAAGTATTTTGCTAACCCACATAAACATCTGGGAAAACATAAGACTATAAATGTTTTTAATACATAGCATCAAATAGCTAGTATGGACCTACATTGGTGGGCACACGGATTACACGTCAGTTTCTTATAGTTTAGTTTCCTGATGTTGGGGAGGTCAGGGTTTTAATTCCAGCTAGATGTACAAAGAGTGATTTGTCCTATATGGTTTCACACATTCTTCTCACTCAAATGCTGTTAGATTTCCTCTAAATTATACCTTCATCCCTTACCTACTAGTGTTAACAAAATGTGTTTAGTCCAGATGGATAGTAAGACGTGCTGGAAAAACAAAAGTATAGAATTTATTCAAGCAAACATGTTTGTATAGACTGTGGCCGCAACATACCCTGATTTTGTGAATCTTGCCCGTGGACTAATATGAGTTGAGATCAGGATTTGAATTTTAGTAGGTGTCCTGAAGGTATTTCTTCCTAAATGGTGTTATTATTATTATTATTTAGCACCGCGTCTTACTACCCGTTCGGGTTATACGCTTAAGTACTAATTACGCTAATGAATTAGGAATTGGGAAGGTTGAATAGAGGAAGTGAACCCGCATTTGCGTGGAGGGAGAGTGGAAAACCATTTAGGAAAAATCCCCCCAGTTCACCCGACCGAGATTCGAACCTTGATCTCCCCGTCCTCGGCAGTTGGGCTCAACACGACTAGCGCATTAGCCAACTACGCCACCGAGGCGGGTCTAAATGGTGTTCCCTCCCTTTCCGTGCAAATGTGGGTACACTTCCTATACATTCAACCTTCCTCATTCCTAACCCATTAGAACATAATTATGTGAAAACTCGATTAGGTAGTGAGACGCAGTGCCTAAAAAATAAATAGTAGTGTAGCACATTGTATTATGGTTTTATTTACAGTTTGAAAAAAATGCATGTTAATTGAACATTTTCATTAATGTTTTTATTTAAAAAGAAACAAAGAATTTGCTGAAAATATTTTTACTTTTGTGTTAACATTGTGATTACCAGAATATGAATAATATAATCCACCATGTGAATATGTGTTGTTTTAGTTTTCATAATATCTACCATCAAATTTGTTATATTTATTTCACGCTCAATTCATTTAATGAATGGCCTACATGTAGTCGAGATAATATTTTTTAAGTACAATTAGTCCCAATTAATTAAGTAGATAAAAAAAGGCATTTAAAGTATGGGGCTTAATTGTTTGTGATTTGGTGGGTGTTTGACCTAAAATTATTTTTTAATTATTTATGTGAAGTATTTAACGTGCACTTTCTGAACCAACCGATTGTTTCAAAAGACGAGAATTTATAAGAGCGAGACCGAAAGAGCCTACCAATTTGCCAGGAAAGGTATTTTAACATACTTTCCAGGGATATTTTATGTCACAATCGACATGAGACCGACGGCTTCACTTCCCCTCCAGAGGAAGTTTTACTATGGAGTTGTATTGCTTAAGAAAAATCAGTCGACCCTGGCTGGGTTTGACCCACGAACATCAGGTCTTGAGGCGAGAGCTTTACCTTAAGACCACTGAGGTCGACCGCTAAAAGTAAAAACCTTTTAAGAAATAGATGTTATATTTTGGTGTTATGAAACAAACTACCCGAAACCAGCTTGCTTGCTGTATACTAGTGACATTAGTCAGTGTGAACACACTCCATCAAGACCCAATGACATCAAAGGCAGCAGTAAATCGACCAATTAAACTCGTGAGATGAGTGATGTGTCTGTGATGCCAAGTGGCAACGGAGCAAGACGAAAATGGCCGCAGAGCGGGGAATGCGTTCTTCTTCGCGGGGGTTCGGGCCCTAGCACGTAATGGCTATTGGCCATTTTAACGACCACCCAGTCAAGTGACACCCAACAGATTTAATGGAAATGAGGGCAGGTTGGGGAGAGAGTAGGGCTATGAATGCAATGATCACTGAATATTGTGTGAGTCATTCTTCCATTGGGTGGCGCTCAGGTAAGAACTGCTGTATAGTCCAGTACACACGAGACTAGGATACTGCAGCCTGTATAGCCCAGTACACACGAGGCTGGACACCCACTATCTAGACTAGAACACTGCAGCCTGTATAGCCCAGTACACACGAGGCGGGACACTCACTATCTAGACTAGGGCACTGCAGCCTGTATAACCCAGTACACACGAGGCGGGACACTCACTATCTAGACTAGGATACTGCAGCCTGTATAGCCCAGTACACACGAGGCTGGACACTCACTATCTAGACTAGGACACTGCAGCTTGTATAGCCCAGTACACACGAAGCGGGACACTCACTATCTAGACTAGGAAACTGCAGCCTGTATAGCCCAATACACACGAGGCGGGACACTCACTATCTAGACTAGGACATTGCAGCCTGTATAACCCAGTACACACGAGGCGGGACACTCACTATCTAGACTAGGATACTGCAGCCTGTATAGCCCAGTAAAACAAAAGGCGGGGCACTCACTCTCCTAGAAAAATACCCAATGAAAAAGAAATAAATCGGGAGCCGGATGTATTATTCCAACCAACTAAAGAAAGACCTAGTTCGGTGGCTGAATGGTCTAGACGTCACTCTCGCAATAGACTGGACTACCGATGACGGGGAGATCGTGGTTCAATCTTGGTCGGGTGTAGTGAGGTGGTTTTTCCTAAATGGTTTCGCATTTTATCTCTGGACGTAAATGTGGGTACACTTCCTCTAAATTCAAGCTTCCTCATTCTTAACTCATTAGCATAATTAGTACATAAGCGTACAACCCGAATGGGTGGTAAGATGTAGTGCTGAAAAAAAAACTACACTAAAAGTATGAGCTCTCAAAACGAATGCTAGTGCAAGTTTAATATCTATGCCAGATTGCCAGTATTGGAATACTCTAAAGCCGGGTCCAGACTAGAACCCAAAACAACGTAACACGAACCTTTCCAATAACATGTTCGTTGTTCTGTTTGCTGTAGCGGGAGTGTCAAGACTTGAAAAGAACATGTTGGTAACTTGGAGCAAGTAGCAGCGGCAGCATACATATGTATTCAATATTATCAAACCAAAAATAGACCGAAATCCCGGCGATGGTGGCTGACAAGATTCTACCAGACTAAAACAGGACCAAACACGAACCTCCTTTGATGGGACGGGCAAAAATCGACAACTGGTGTATCGAGGCCGAACAGAACAACGAACAAATCTTGTTACAGTGTTCTGTTCGGAAAACCATTCACACTCGTCGCGAACATGTTGTTCGTTGTTCTGTTTCGAGTCTGGACGCAGCTTAAGAGTCTCGTTCTCCACACATAATATCGGGACAGATGGCTGCAGAGGAACGCACCCCAATGTCCAGACAACCCCACAGGTAGAATACCTAGGGGTAGGTTGACTTCTTGCCCTCTCCCCTAATGTCGGGAGTTTGACATTTCTATTAGACTGCCACTGAGCACAATACTTGCAGGGTGAAAAGTGATGGCCACGCCACCCCAAGAACACTATCCCATGCCACACAACGCGAGGGTTTGGGGGGTGGGGGGTTAAAAAAAAAAGCTTTCATTGGTCCTTTTCTCACAAACAAAAATTCTGTGTGTCTCTCGCAATAACATTTCCTGACCTTAGCTAGTTTGAAAAAACAAACAAAAAAAACCACACTCTTTTGTGACTTTCTGTGAGTAAACCAAGGCATCGGCAGCCGGGCAGGCCACTTTTTCAATAGTAGAAGTCAAAGAAATGTAGGGGGGAAAAAAGAAGTAGAAATATATACGTGTGCAGCAATGAATTATTCAAGTTCAAGAACAAGGTATCTCAATCTTTAGCTGTCATGCACCCCTTTATAACCCTGGCAAGTTCCGCGACCCTATTATGAAATAAAAACAACACAAAATCCATCTTAAAATAGTTTGTCTGTCATGAGCGTAGCAGGATATTTACCACACGCAGAGGTCTGAAATTTTAAAATTTGTAGCCCCTATGCATGAACAAGTGCACCTCAAAGCTGGAGTTTTAAATTTTTGATTATTTTTTTGAATTAAAAACTGGGTGTGAATAAATAGTATGAAAGAGATTTTTTTTCTCTGTCTTTTTGAAGCAAAGAAAAGCGTTACCCCGGGAAACACCGGGTATTTCTGATAGTACAAAAAAGTTAAACAAATTAAATACCAATCAAAGTGACAATAATATTTTTAAATGTATTGTCCCTCATAGCTTGTGCAACTCAAACTACCAACATTTAGTGTTATCTACGATCCTGTTTTAATGTTAAGTATAGAAAAACTACAATTTCTTAGAGCAATTCGAGTTGTAACTACCACGTACAAAATCCTGGCGTACTTAAATTAAACTACCGGTAGGCTTGGCGGGCCGTGGTTTGAATCTCATTGGGATGTACCAGAGGTGTTTTCCCGAAATAGTGAATTACGGTCCTCTCTATAAAGGCTGGTAATTAGAGCGTCAAAATAAAACATACAAAGGTTCTAGACAAGACACGCTCCTTGCTCCAGTTTGCCCTCCTAAACGGGATGGTTCATAATTTGGGCGAGAGCGGGGGGGGGGGGG